>SJYA01006935.1:0-19610 GCA_006410615.1 Neotragus moschatus
TTTGGAGAAAACATTAGATCAAGGTTGAGATTAGGTGTAATGAGGTGAGACTTCTGGAAGGCAGGAGAGCTCATGGAGAACTAAGAATAGACTGGATTCACCTGATTTCTACTAATCTAGTCTCTTGGGAACAGAGATTCAATAGGAATCATTTTCTTTGTGTTCAGATCAGCATCCCACAGGGAAATTATGAACTCAGAAGTCGGGGCAACAATGGAAATGGTGCCTAAGGAGCAGCCTAGGGAGCTATAACTATCTCCTCTGCTGTAATTCCTTAGCGTGTGCATTCCTGGTGCTGGAAAGGACTTGACTGTTGCTTTTGGTGTCTTATCATAGCTCAGGAGCCAATGCTTTGCTCTTTCCTATTGGCTTGTCTGGAATCAGAGCTTCTATCTCCATTGCTGATCACCCAGACAGCAATTCAGACATCCATACAGAGATTTTTCTCTTAGAGACATTACCCAGGTACATCTGNGAGGACTTGACTGTTGCTTTTGGTGTCTTATCATAGCTCAGGAACCAATGCTTTGCTCCTTTCTATTGGCTTGTCTGGAATCAGAGCTACTATCTCCATTGCTGATCATCCAGACAGCAATTCAGACATCCATACAGAGATTTTTCTCTTCAAGACATTATCCAGGTACATCTAAGAACTCAATAAGTAGCCGAGGAAAAAAGGTTCAGAGAGAAATGAACCTGAAAACTTTTACCTAAGTTCACATAAGAGCCAGACCACCGTAGCCCTGAGACAAGAGATTGCCATGTATCTATGCTAGATAGACTAATTAACCTATGATTAATTCACTTAATGTGGTAAAAAGAGAAGTGTCTTCTAGACTTAGAAATACAAGGAGTACTGTTGCAGCTAACTCATGAAATAGGAAGTTTAGCTTAATGAAAATGAAGAAGGAATTTGAGGCATAGTATAGTTCCAGTTAAATTAGAACATGGCTGAGGATATTTACAGTTNGCAATTCAGACATCCATACAGAGATTTTTCTCTTAGAGACATTATCCAGGTACATCTGAGAACTCAATAAGTAGGTGAGGGAAAAAGGTTCAGAGGGAAATGAACCTGAAAACTTTTACCTAAGCTCACATAAGAGCCAGATCACCCTAGCCCTGAGACAAGAGATTGCCATGTATCTATGCTAGAGAGACTAATTAACCTATTATTAATTCACTTAATGTGGTAAAAAGAGAAGTGTCTTCTAGACTTAGAAATACAAGGAGTACTGTGGCAGCTAACTCATGGAATAAGAAGTTTAGCTTAATGAGAATGAAGAAGGAATTTGAGGCATAGTGTAGTTCCAGTTAAATTAGAACATGGCTGAGGATATTTACAGTTAAGGGGAGTTGTATTATAGAATATTAGGTTCAGAGTCTTGTACAGTGAACTAAAGACATTTTTTAAATGCTTAAGATGGGATGTATTTGAGCATTTATTTACTAGAAAGACTCATTTTTTTATTAGATAGTTTGTTTTTATGATATGAAGCCACACAAACTGTTAATAAATTTTGGAGACTAATCCTTTTTTGATTGCATATTTTGTAAATATTTTCATGTTTTGTATCTTTTATTTTCATGTTTGTCCATATATCATGTTTATGTTTGAGTATGTTTGTGTGTTAATTAGAAACAGACTAAGGGAGGTGAATATTTGTTTGCATAGATGTCCCTCATGTTGGATATCCATATGAATAACAAATTGTACCTAATATGAAAAAGAGTTATGCTAACAAGCTCTACTTTACAACTATTTCATTACTGAGAGGTGGGGAAGCAACAGTGACACTTGAAACGTAGGGGAAAAAATCAACTTCATCTCATTGGCAGTGATAAGCATTCATTTGTTAACAGGAAGGAACTCTTCTATTTGCTTATTGAATAAATCTGTCGAGCACCTCTAGACAGTGTATACTACTCTCTTACTATGTAAAAGAGAACATTAGCATTTATAATGGTTCCATTGGTCACCCATGACAAAAAACTAATATATGGTACATACAAGATTCAAAACTCAGTTTTCAAGTGCCCAGAGTCTTTTGATACGGTATCATTTTTAAAAATATTTCACCATTTCAATTTTTTAAATGTACATTGGTTATTGTATCTTGTACATTTTCTGTCTTAAATTGAGAATTTATTTCCTATGATCATTACTCTAATGGAATCAGTAAAGGGTCAGTAATCAGTAAAAGGTCATAACATTGTAAAATGTTGTTCGTTTCTCTGGAGACTAAATTGTGTGTATGTTCTTCCTGATTTATTATGTATTCTGGGCATTGGTGAGATATAACTGGGGTTTGAATACTGCCAGAACCAATAAAAAAAATTTTTTCTCATCACAATTTCTCAGGAACAACTTGAGTATTCTAGATCTTTTCACCCACTGATGTGTAGGTCTCTCCTCTGTTTTTAAATTGACTTTCATGTTTTCTTAAATACAGGACACAAAATGGTCATATAAATATGAATCTCCATGTTTACATATCCATGGGAGGCTTACCAACTGGAATTTGGGTATTATTTCTACATTCTTTTATTTACGGAGGTAAAATTGGTTTAAAACTTTGCACAAGTTTCAAGTGAATATTACATTTCGACTTCTACTACAGTGTGCTCACCACCAAAAGTTCAGTTTCCATCCTTCACTACACAGTTGTCACGATTTACCCATTTGTCTGCCGCCAATGCTCCCTGTGACAACTACTGTGTTCTCTATATCTAAGTGTTTGTTACAGTTATTTCCTTCCATCATACCTCCTAGTTCAGAGGAACATTTGTCAAAAATGGTAAGACTTATTTTGACAGAATAGTATTCTATGGTAGACACCTGCCACATCTTCTTTATCCATTCATCTATAAATGGCTGCTTCCATATTTTAGTTGTTTTCCATAATACTGCAATGAACATTGGCGTGCATACTGCTTTTCAAATCAGTGGGACTTTTGGGGGGTGTGAGTAAAATATTCAGAAGTGGAATTTTTGGATGATATGTCAGTTTTATTTTAAAATTTTGAGAAACTTCCACACTGTTTTTCAATAGTGGCACCACCAACTTATATTCCTACCAACAGTCCATAAGGGTTACCTATGGTCTTCATCCTCTTTAACACATTATTTCTAGACTTTTGGATAATAGTCATCCTAATGGGCCAGAGGTGATATCTCATTTTGGTTTTGCTTTTCATTTCACTAATAATTACTGAGGTTGGACATCTTTTCCTTTTCCTTCTGGTCATTTGTATGTCTTCTTTGGAGAAAAAGTCTATTCAGCTCTTCTGCCCACTTTTGAATTAGGTTGTCTGTAGTTTGATTGCTAATTCATATGAGCTCTTTATAAATATTGGATATGAACTCCTTATCTGATATGTTATTGGTGAAGATTATCTCCCATTTAGTAGGTTGTCTTTTCATTTTATTAATGGTTTCCCTTGCTGAGCAGATCTTTAATTAATGTAATCCGATTAGATTATTTTTTTTTTCTGCCTTAGGAGAAGTATCTAACAATATATTGCAAAAGATTGTATTGCCTTTGTCTTCTCCTAGGAGTTTTATGATTCTTCAGGTTTTTCATTCATTAGTTAACCCATTTTGAGTTGATTTTTTGTTGTTGTTAGGAGTTAAATTTTTATTCTCTGTTGCACTTGTAAGTGGATTTGTATTTGAGGGTTTTTTTCCTGCTAGTTCATCATTATTGTTTATAAACATTGTAGTTTTTTATATTGATTTTATACCTGTAACTTCATAGTATTCGTTTGTTATTTCTAATAATATTTAGTGGAATCTTTAGAGTTTCCTACTCAAAAATTTATGTCATCTGTGATTTATGATAAATTTACTTCCTTTCCAATTCCAAAAAATAACTGTCTTTTATTTATTTTCTTCCCTCATTACACTGGTTAGGAGCCCAACTATATATTGAATAAGAATAGGAAGAGTAGGTACCTTTGTCATGTTTCTAATCTTAGAGAGATGGCATCTAGTTTTTCAACATTGATTATGATGTCAGCAGTGAGTTTCTCATATATGGGTTTTATTACATTGAGATAAATTCCCTCTATACCTACTTTATTGAGAATTTATGTGGTAAAAGTTTTTATGAATCTTTTGAACTCTCAATATCAGCATCTTTTTCTGGAACTACTGAACTGATCATATGATATTTATTCTTCATTATGTTATTGCTGTTTTCCATGTTAATTTGCAGATGTTAAAACATCCTTGCATTCCAGAAACATAAAGCACTTGACTACACTTTTTTATGATGTGTGGTCCTTTTAAGAATTGTTGTATTCTTTTGTAAATATTTTTTTGAGGCTTTTTGATCTATGTCCTTCAGATCTATTGCACTATATTTTTTTGCTCTTGTTGTTGTTCTAGTTTGGTTTGGGAATCAGAGTATATTTGGTCTCATGAAATTATTAAGGATGGTTTCCTCTCTTTTAATTTTTGAAAGAGTTTGGGGAGGATAGGTAGTGTTTCAAAGAATTCACCCCTGAAGTTGTCTGTTCTAGAACCTTTGATTTGGGGGAGCTTTTTGGTTACTGTTTTAATATCTGTACTTTTAAANGTCTCATGAAATTATTAAGGATGGTTTCCTCTCTTTTAATTTTTGAAAGAGTTTGGGGAGGATAGGTAGTGTTTCAAAGAATTCACCCCTGAAGTTGTCTGTTCTAGAACCTTTGATTTGGGGGAGCTTTTTGGTTACTGTTTTAATATCTGTACTTTTAAAAATTTAATTAATTTATTTTACTTTACAATATTGTATTGGTTTTGCCATACATTGACTTGAATATCTGTACTAAATGATAGGTCTGTTCAAATATTCTATCCTTTCATGATTCAGTCATGAAATGTCATATAATTCTAAGACTCTGTTCATGTTTTCTAGGTTGTCCAATTTGTTGACATATAGCAGCTCATAATCTTTTGTGTTTCTCAGGTATTCATTGCTATTTCTCCTTTTTCATTTCTGATTTTATTAATCAAAGACCTCTGCCTCTCTGTTTTTTTTTTTTAGTGAATCTAGTAAAGGTTTGCTAATTTTGTTTGTCTTTTCAAAGTACCAGCTGTTAGTATGACTGTTCATTCCTAATTTGATAGTCCTTATTTCATTAATTTCTTCTCTGATTTTTATTGTTACATTCTTTCTACTGAATTTGAGCTGTGTCTTCTTTTTCTACTTCCTTTAGATATAAAATTAGATTGTTTGTTGAGAGAATTCTTGTATCTTGAGGTAGTTCTGTGTTCTTATAAATTCCCCTCTCATTCTTTTGCTCATTTCAGAGATTTAGATATGCCACATTTTCATTTTTATTTGTCTTCAGATATTTTTCTTAATGACTCATTTGATTTCTCAGTTGACCAATAGTTGTTCAGTAGCATGTTGTTTAGCCTACATATAATCTTGATTTTTTCAGTTTTCTCCCATAGCTGATTTGTAGTTTCATACCATTGTGATCAGAAAATGACTGATGAAATTTCAGTCTTGTGAATTTATTAAGACTATTGTTTCCCAACATATGGGGAAAAATACTCTTGAGAAAAGTTCCATGTGCACTTGAGGAGAATGTATATTCCGCTGCATTTGGATCAAATGTTTTGTACAAATCTATCATGTCCATCTGGCCTCATGAAAACATAAGGCTATTGTTTCTTGATTTTCTCTCAATGAGCTATGCAGTGATGTAAAAGGAGTGTCAAACTCCTCCTCTATTATTGCGCTGCTGCCAATTTCTCCATTTAGGTCTCCTAATACTTGCCTTATGTATGTCAGTTCCTCTATTTTAGATGGATATATCTTAACAACATTTAGTATAACTTGATCTTCTCCATTTTTAGGTCTTCCTGAACTCTCAGTTAGAAAAAAAAAAGCACCCTCATCCACTGTTTTTACACTTNTTTCTCCATTTAGGTCTCCTAATACTTGCCTTATGTATGTCAGTTCCTCTATTTTAGATGGATATATCTTAACAACATTTAGTATAACTTGATCTTCTCCATTTTTAGGTCTTCCTGAACTCTCAGTTAGAAAAAAAAAAGCACCCTCATCCACTGTTTTTACACTTTTTTACACTATTCATAGAATCTATAACCATGTGGCATGATATAAGATATTTATGTGCTTATATTCTTTATCACTATTTTTTGGCTTTTATTTCTCAGAGTTTTAAACCTAGAAAATGGCTAGTATTCAGTATATATTCCTCAAATGGATAAAAATATTTCTCATTAAAACTGTGTAATGCATGATCCCTTGAGAGAAAATCTGAATGCTTTCTCCACATCATAATCTACCTAGGACTACCTTAGCAAGTTAGATCTGTTTTTTTCCACTTAGGTCAGTATTATGTCTCTCTCTCTAACAGAATTCCTAGTCAAAGATGTCATGAAACATCCTTTAAATGTGAGGATTCATTAAAAATACAGATGAAAAGATGAATGAATAGATAGATAGGTAGGTAGGTAGAGATAGATATAGATGTAATTGCAGCATTTTCAAATGAATAATGTCCATTTGGGTAAAAATGAATCATGCAGTTTTGTTTTCATTCCTAGTCATCAACACTACATCATGATACCAGGAAATGATACACAAGATTCAGAATTTCTTCTTCAGGGATTATCAATGAAACCGGAGCTACGGCCTCTCATATTTGGGCTTTTCCTCTTAATGTACCTGATCACTGGGTTTGGAAACCTGCTCATCATCCTGGCTGTCAGCTCAGACTCCCACCTCCACACCCCCATGTACTTCTTCCTCTCCAACCTGTCCTTTGTAGACATCTGTTTCACCACCACAACAATACTAAAGATGTTAATAAATATACAGAACCAGAGAAAAGCTATATCCTATGAAGGCTGCATCAGTCAGATGTATTTTTACATGCTCTTGCAGTGTTGGATGATTTTCTTCTGACTGTGATGGCCTATGACCGGTATGTGGCCATCTGCCACCCCCTGAACTACATAGTCATCATGAACCCTCAACTCTGTAGACTTTTGGTTCTGCTATCCTGAATCATTAGTACTCTGCTTTCCTTGTTAGAAACTTTACTTGTGTTACGGCTGTCTTTCTGTACAGATTTGGAAATCCCTCACTTTTTCTGTGAAATCAAGCAGATTGTCCAACTTGTCTCTGATGATACGCTTCTTAATGATACTATTATGTATTTTACAGCAGTGCTGTTGGGTGGTGGTCCCCTCGCTGGTATCCTTTACTCTTACTCTAAGATAATGTTCTCCATACATGGAATCTCGTCACCTCAGGGGAAATATAAAGCAGTCTCCATCTGTGCATCTCACCTCTCAGTTGTCTCCTTATATTATTGTTCAAGCCTAGGAGTGTACCTTAGCTCTGCTACTGCTCCCCACAACTCTCACTCAAGTGCAATAGCCTCTGTGATGTACACCGTTGTCACACCTATGCTGAACCCCTTCATCTACAGTCTTAGAAACAAAGGCATAAAAAGAGCTCTGAAAAGAGTCATTCACATGGCAGTTATAAAAATGGAGATTGTTCTGGGTTTGAAAAAGCATCTTTGAAGAAGAGCTCAAGCTTTGGAACAAAAACTTCTATTCTTTGATTAGATTGTGGATGTTGAACTTGCTTTTTCTATTCATTTCCTGGAATTTCTGTTGCTTTGACTTTTACACTTTAAATAAATTGTGCACTCAGTTTTTGAATCTTTCTTCTCTATCTGATGAAAATACAGTTATCCCCATGATCCACTTTCCTATTTTCACAAAGTTTTTTCCTAGCCTAAGAGCAGAAAGATTTTGAGATTCTGGTTAATTTCATGGTGCTACATGGATTACTTATGAATAATTTCATCTCAGATGATATATGCACACGCATACTTGCTCAGTTGCTTCAGCTGTGTCCCACCCTTTGTGACCCCGTGGACAACAGCCATAGATTCTCCAGGTGAATATACTGGAATGGGTTGCCCTGCCCTCCACCAGGGGATCTTCTCAATCCAGGCATTGAACCCATGTCTCCAGCATTGCAGGCAGCTTCTTTACCACTGAGCCACTAGGGAAGCCCCAGATGACATATGTATTATCTCAAATATTTTCAAAAGAACTACAAATACTGGGAAATGGATAACAAAGTGTCAATAAGCATGTATTTATCATTAATATTTTAAATGCCAGTGGGCTAAATGCTTCAATTAAAGACATAGGTGGCTAATTTAGTTTAAAAAAAATACTCTTTTATCTTCTCTATGCTGTTTATAAGAAACTCACTTCAGAGCTAAAGTCACACAGAGAATGATAGTAAAAGGATGGAAAAGATATTTCATGCATATGGAAAATAGAAGAAATAGAAGATATGGAGAACATTATCTTAGGGGGGAAAATAGACTTTAAAACAAAGGCTAAAACTTTGTGTTTGTGCTTGGCTGAGGAGCCAATGGGGCGAAGTTACTATCTGTGCAATTATGACTGAACGTCTCTAAGTCAGATTCCAGCCCAGGCTGAAGGATTTTGCAGGGCCATGGGAGCCTCGGATAGCCGGTCCCCTGCCTTCCTCACTGACGGGCCACCACCCACGACCCTTGGGGCGTGGCATGGCATGCCCTGCCCCACTACCGGACCGGGTCTAGTGCAGAGAACCCTTTGTCCTGGGGTGTATGGTTCTACCTTTGCCTCTCACGTACCACACATTCATGTGGAACCTGGTGCTAAACCATTCCTAAGCAACCTGCTTCTGCCCATATAGGACTCTGTTGCCACCACAAATTAATGCTTTGAAGATCCGAAGGACCTAATCAAGACAGGTTACTCAGTCTTAGATTTTTGAGAAAATGTGGACTAATGGTAGAATAAGGTACTAGGAGGTTATAACTCTAGATGGCACAAGAGTTCATGGAGAAGGATTGATATTAATAGTATTCACCTCATTTGTGACCTAGTCTCTTGGGAACAGAGAATCATTAAGAAGAACTTCTGTGACCAGTGCACTGAGGGAAATCACATGCTGGAGGCTGGAGTAACAAGAGGGAAACGTCATCAATACAAGAATATTACATAATGTATTTATTTTTAGTTTTGGCTTTTTTTTTCTTTTATCTTTTTAAATGTCTATTTTTTTTTTAGACTTAGCAATACAGATATCATTCTTGACAATTAAGTGATGAGAATGGAATTAAGTGGGTAAAATTCGATTTGGAGGCATGCAGTGGTTCCAATAAAATAAGAACATATTCAGTTCATTTGCTCAGTTGAGTCTGACTCTTTGTGACCCCATGAACTGTAGCACACCAGGCCTCCCTGTCCATCACCAATTCCCGGAGCTTACTCAAACTCATATCCATCGAGTTGGTGATGTCATCCAACCATCTCATCCTCTGTTGGCTCCTTCTGCTACTACCTTCGATATTGCCCATTATCAGGGTTTTTTTCCAGTGAGTCAGTTCTTCGAATCAAGTGGTCAAAGAATTGGAATTTCAGCTTCAGCCTCAGTACTTCCATGAATATTCAGGACTGATTTCTTTTAGGATTGACAGGTTTGATCACCTTGCTGTCCAAGGGAATCTCAAGAGTCTTCTCCTACACCACGGTCATAATAGTTGCAGTGAGGTGAGCAACTGTTTTCTGCCAGGTGATTTTCTATAAGCTCTGAAATATTAAAAACTTCTCAATCTACTCCTTAGGAGGATTTTCCATAGTCATGTAAGAGGAAACTGGAGAAGAAATGGCACAAAATCCCATGGACAGAGGAA
This sequence comes from Neotragus moschatus, assembly GCA_006410615.1. Taxonomy (NCBI): domain Eukaryota; kingdom Metazoa; phylum Chordata; class Mammalia; order Artiodactyla; family Bovidae; genus Neotragus; species Neotragus moschatus. The sequence continues at coordinate 9,739 of SJYA01006935.1, forward strand.
CCCGATGGGCCACAGTCCATGGGGTCGCAAAAGAGTCGGACAAGACTGAGTGGCTAAACAACAACAACAAAAGAGGAAACAAGGCCTAAAACTTTAACCATCTGTCCAGAAGGAAATACTCCAGAGATGTGTGTCAATTTGTTAAGGGAGAAGAGAATGGCATTTGACAACCACATTTGATATTGGTCCAGCATTTGATCACATCAGACATGATGTGAGAAGGAAGATTCTTGCTGGAGAAGAACTGAAACACCTATGTGCATGTGCATGCATGCTGTGTCGCTTCAGTCATGTCTGACTCTTTGGGATCATCTGGACTGAGCCCAATAGGCTCCTCTGTCCGAGTGATTCTGCAGGCAAGAATACTGAAATGGGTTGCCATGCCATTCTCCAGGGAGCTTCCTGAGCTAGGGATCAAACCCATGTCTCTTGTGTCTCCTGCACTGACAGGCATGTTGTTTACCACTCGCACCACCTGGGAAAATATCTCCACCTGACTCTAACACTGGATCACAGTCCTGATACTCAAAGACTCTTCCAAAGAACAAGACCTGCAACATCAACAACATCTGGGAGATTGTTACATATGCAGAATCTCTGGGACACTCTGAAGAAGTGAAGTCACTCAGTCGTGTCTGACTCTTTGCGACCCCATGGAGTGTAGCCTATCAGGCTCGTCTGTCCATGGGATTTTCCAGGCAAGAGTGCTGTAGTGGAATGCCATTTCCTTCTCCAGGGGACCTTCCTGATGCAGGAATTGAACCCAGGTCTCCCGCATTGTAGGCACACACTTTACCTTCTGAGCCACCAGGGAAGCCCATAATACTGGAACACTCTCAGTTCAGTTCAGTTCAGTCACTCAGTTGTGTCCGACTCCTTGTGACCCCATGAATTGCAGCGTCCATCACCAACTCCTGGAGTTCACTCAAACTCACGTCCATCCAGTTGGTGATGCCATCCAGCCATCTCATCCTCTGCCATCCCCTTCTTCTCCTGTCCCCAATCCCTCTCAGCATCAGAGTCTTTTCCAATAAATCAACTCTTCGCATGAGGTGGCCAAAGTACTGGAGTTTCAGCTTTAGCATCATTCCTTCAGAATGAAATCCCAGAGCTGATCTCCTTCAGAATGGACTGGTTGGATCTCCTTGCAGTCCAAGGGAATCTCAAGAGTTTTCTCCAACACCACATTTCAAAAGCATCAATTCTTTGGTGCTCAGCCTTCTTCACAGTCTAACTCTCATATCCATACATGACTACTGGAAAAACCATAGCCTAGTCCTGCCAAATCAGAATCTGTATTTAATGATAAGGTTCCCTAGTGATTCATATACACACTGATTTGGGGAGAAATGTCTTGTGAAGAACCGTGTTTTTCAACCTCACCACTGTTGACATTATAATGGATACTTCCTTGTGGTGAGGGCTGTCCTGTATTTGTAGTTTGTTGACCTGCATCGTTGGATTCAACCCACTATGTCCAGGAAAACTTCTCCTTGTGGGAAAATCAACTATTTCTCCCTATATCCCCAAGGGTCCTTTGGAGACACAGTCATCTCTGATTGAGATCACTGGGCTGGTGCAAGAGAATTAAGAAGTATTTGTATTCTAAGCTAAGTGCATCCCTTACTCAGTTCATAACTTTGAAACAACCACATAACACTTCTGAATCACAATTCTGCAAATATAGAATGAAGCTCATAATTGTTCCACCCCCACTGGTTGGACTTTTGCAAAAAACGAATGAGACAATACATGTAAGTTTCTAAGCTCACCTCATAGTGCATTAAAAGATCTAACCATGTCTTTTATGATTATCAATTTTTTAATAAGTAGAAGACTTTATTTGCAATACAGAAAGTAAATGGCTAATAAACCCCCCAAATATATCCAATACCCCAGGCAATAAAATCATTGCAAAGGAAAACCTTTACCATCTGCCTGTTTGCATAGTAAATGCAATTCAAATGCCAAGTTTTCCTTTATATTAAGAGCATGAAACTCTTGATTGATGTATCAAAAGCATTCTTTTTTGTTTTTAAAATCTTTATAAAACAAGGATTATTTTAATGACAATTTTATAGCAAAGGAACACAGTTCTTTTATTGGAATATAAATAAAAGTTTTCTGGAGATGTCATGAGCTGTGTTCCTACCACAAGTCAATACATCAAACTCAAAGGATCTAGTCAAGACAGGCTTCTCTGGCTCAGCTTTGGAGAAATCTAACTCAAGATTGTAAATCAAGATTGTTAAAAAGGACCCATTTTTCACCCTTGGAAGCCAGAAGAGTTCATGGAATAGCAATAAGCACTGGATAAGCACATCGGAGAAGGTAACGGCATCCCATTCCAGTACTCTTGCCTGGAAAATCCCATGGACGGAGGAGCCTGGTAAGCTGCTGTCCATGGGGTCGCGAAGACTCGGACACGATTGAGCGACTTCACTTTTACTTTTCACTTTCATGCATTGGAGAAGGAAATGGCAGCCCACTCCAGTGTTCTTGCCTGGAGAATCCCAGGGACGGTGGAGCCTGGTAGACTCCCGTCCATGGGGTTGCACAGAGTCGGACACGACTGAAGCGATGCAGCAGCAGCAGCAGACTTGACATCTAAACTAGTCTCTTGGGAACAGCAAATCAGCACAGAAAATTTCCATTCTGGCCAGACATGCTCCCATGGGGAAATGTGCTCAGGGTTGAAGTAATGAAAATGAGCAGATACAGTGAATATACAGAGCTTTAAATCTCTTCACTGCTGCGATGAGTGAGCAAGTTCAACCTTGAGCTGGAAGGAACATAGTTTTTGCATTTGGATTCCTAAATTAAGCTCAGGTACTCCTTCCTTCTTTCTTGTCTGGAGACAGAGCTTTAGCCCCAGATGCTTCATCAAGCATCCAGGGAGAAATTGGACTTCCACATGGAGAACTTCCTCTCAGCCTTTCCATACAGGTGAGTCTGGTAGAAAAACCCTACAGGAAAAAGTCAGAGAGGATTAAACCCAATATTATTTGCCTGAACCAAATGAAGTTGTTCAGTCATGTGCTACTATTTGAAACCCCATGGACTCTAGCCAACCAGGCTCCTCTGTCCTTGGGATTCCCCACTTGAGAATACTCAAGTGGGTTGCCATTTCCTTCTCCAGGGAATCTTCCTGACCCAGGGATCGAACCCAGCTCTCCCACATTGCAGGCAAACGCTTTAACCTCTGAGCCACCAGGGAAGCCCCGTTATTTATCTGAGGTCACTTGAAAATCCACACAGCTGGCCCAGAGCCGTGAGATCTCCATTTTTTTTCCTTGATTGGTGAATTAATCTATTTATTTAGTGATAAGTCTCTATCGGACTCTGTAATACAATAAATACTGCTCCCTACTAAGTTTTGGGACTGAAAATCTGTTTGATGACACTCAAGAAGAAACAGAAACTCTGAAATTTTCTAGAATTTTGCAATATATGGGTGTAGGAAAATAGACAGGTAAGGAAGAATTTGCTGTTAGGTGAGAACATTTTATTTACTTATTCAAATTTTAACATAGGGTATATTTGATGATGTTTTCTCTTTATTAGAAAGATCCAGATCAATAGAAGTAACTACAAAATTGAAAGTTCAGTTGAGATTCATATTTCATACAGTCTTCTCTCACACCGAGTATTCACTTGGAAAAACTGCATTTACTATGCAAACAGGAAGATGTTAATGTGTTTTACTTTGCAATGATTTTATTACCTGGAAGACTGGATATATCTGAGGGTTTATTAGCCATTTACTTTCTGTACTGAAAATTGTCTATAGGTGATCTTTGCTTTAAGTATTGATGTCTGAGTGCTTTTACTTTTTCTTCTTTATTTTTTTCCGTATAATTTCCTTCATAACTTATTTCACTTCTATTTCTGAGATAAAAGGCCAGGAACTGTGCTCCAACATAAGGAAAAATGGAAGAGTGAGATGTATTTTAAATACCTTGACAAGTCTTCTTGCTGGAAACAGAGATATGAGCTACTTCTCTCCTTCTCTTTTTTTTTTAAATTAACTTATTTTTTTAATGAAAGATAGTTGCTTTACAGAATTTTGCTGCTTTCTGTCAAACTTCAATCAGCCATAGGTATACGTATATCTCCTGTCTTTTGAAATTCCCTCCAGCTCCCTCCTCATCTCACCTCTCTAGGTTGATATAGAGCCCCTGTTTGAGTTTCCTGAGCCATACAGCAAGTTCCCACTGGCCATCTACTTTACATATGGTAATGTAACTTTCCATGTTACTCTTTCATACATCTCACCCTCTCTGCACTCTTCCTTTCCCCCACACAGGTGTGTCAGGCACAATTTCTGTGACTCCATTTCACCCAAAGCTGCGGTAAGCTGCAACTACTTCCACTACTCAGGATTATCAATCCCTAGTCTCCTTTATTCTTATTTTTTTTTAATTTCATTCCTTCAATTTTTAAAACAAGTGTGCTATTTGACATTTAAATCTTATTTATATATGCAATGTGTGTGTTGGGTTGTGTGAAACTTTATGAAATTTGAGTAGTCAAATCTATCTATATTTTGTCCTCCCTCCCATGGTTTATCAAGCATTGAAAATTGTTCTACACCCATAGATGTAATAAACCACCTTTTAGATGCATTGCCATCTTACTTCACATATCCTATATTAGTGTAACCTTTTGCCTTTACTGATTAGATCTATTTTTTAAATATCAATCGTTTGCAGCCATCTTGTGGAACCCATTCTTTTGAATTCAATCAAAGATTGCATGGGGGCTCCCCAAGTGGTTCAGTGGAAAAGAATCTGCCTGCCAATAAAGGAGACATGGATTCAATCCCTGGGTTAAGAAGGTTCCCTGGAGAAGGAAATGGCAACCCACTCCAGTATTCTTGCTTGAAAAACTCCATGGATAGAGGAGCCTGGCAGGCTACAGTCCATAGAGTCACAAAGAGTCAGACATGACTGAAGCGATTTAGCAAGCATGCATGTATGATGCACTCTGATATTTTGTGTTTTATTTATTCAATTCTACTTTATTATTTTTTATTGNTTGAAAAACTCCATGGATAGAGGAGCCTGGCAGGCTACAGTCCATAGAGTCACAAAGAGTCAGACATGACTGAAGCGATTTAGGAAGCATGCATGTATGATGCACTCGGATATTTTGCGTTTTATTTATTCAATTCTACTTTATTATTTTTTATTGAAGTATAGTTGATTTACAGTATCATGTAGTTGCAGGTGTACAGCACATTCAATTTTACACACACACACATATATACATATGTGTATACACACACACATATATACATATGTGTATACACACACACACATTCTTTTTTAGATTCTTTTCCTAACATGTTATTACAAAATATTGAGTATGGTTCTGTGCTATAGTGTAGGTCTTTTTTGTTATCAGTTTTATATACAGTAGTGTGCATATGTTAATCCCAACCTCCTAATTTACCCCTTTCTCTTTCCAGTTTGGTAATCATAAGTTTGTTTTCTGTATTTTTGACTCTATATCTGTTTTGTAAATACATTCATGTGTATTTTTTATAAGATTACATGTATGAATAATATCATATGATATGTTTCCTTCTCTGTCCGGTTTACTTCCTTTATACTGATAATCTCCAGGTTCATCCATGTTGCTACAAATGGTATTATTTATGGCTGACTAATAGTCCATTGTGTATATGGTCCACATCTTTATCTATTCCACTGTCGTGTATCTAGGTTGTTTCCATGTCTTGGTTTTTGTAAATAGTGTTGCAATGAACATTAAATGAACATTAAAATGCATATATCTTTTCCAATTATAGTTTCCTCCATACATATCTCTAGGAGTGGGGTTGTGGGGTTATATGTTAGCTCTATTTTAGTTGTTGTTGTTATATATTTTTTGTTGTTTCTTTTTACTTTAAATTTTTATTTTTTAGTTTGTTTTGCTTTACAGTACTGTCAATTCGTTTCACTTATGATATCATACATGTTACAATTCCACTCTCCCAAATCATCCCACCCTCTCCCTCTCCCACAGAGTCCAAAAGGCTGTTCTACACATTTGTGTCTCTTTTACTGTCTCCTGTACAGGTTTAACACTACTATCTTTCTAAATTCCATATATATGTGTTAGCATACTCTATTGGCGTTTTTCTTTCTGGCTCACTTCACTCTGTATAGTCGGCTCCAGTTCCATCCACCTCATTAGAACTGATTCAAATGTATTCTTTTTGATGGCTGAGTAATACTCCATTGTGTATATATACCACAGTTTTCTTATCCATTCATCTGCTGGTGGTTGATCTAGGTTGCTTCCATGTCCTGGCTACTATAAATAGTGCTGCAATGAACATTGGAGTACACGTGTCTCTTTCAATTCTGGTTTCCTCAGTGTGTATGTCCAGCAGTGGGATTGCTGTTATCCACAGCGACTGCACCAATTTACATCCCCACTAACATTGTAGAGGGATTCCTTTTTCTATGCTCTATCCAATATGTATTATTTTTGGACTTTTTGATGATGGCCATTCTGACTGTGAAGAAAGCTGAGCACTGAAGAATTGATGCTTTTGAACTGTGGTGTTGGAGAAGACTCTTGAGAGTCCCTTGGACTGCAAGGAGATCCAACAAGTCCATTCTAAAGGAGATCAGTCCTGGGTTTTCTTTGGAAGAAATGATGCTAAAGCTGAAACTCCAGTACTTTGGCCACCTCATGCGAAGAGTTGACTCATTGGAAGAGACTCTGATGCTGGGAGGGATTGGGGACAGGAGGAGAAGGGGATGACAGAGGATGAGATGGCTGGATGGCATCACCAACTGGATGGACGTGAGTTTGAGTGAACTCCAGGAGTTGGTGATGGACATGGAGGACTGGTGTGCTGAAATTGATGGGGTCGCAAAGAGTCGGACATGACTGAGTGACTGAACTGACTGAACTGATTCTGATGGAGTGAGGTGATACCTCATTACAGTTCTGATTTGCATTTCTATATAATTAGTGATGTTGAGCTACTTTTCATGTGATGTTTGGCCACCTACATGTCTTCTTTGGAGAAATGTCTATCTAAGTTTTCCTCCCATTTTTAATTTGGTTTATTTTATTCTTGTTCTTGTCATCAGTCACCTAGTCAAGTCCAACTCTTTGAGACTCATGTAATGCGTCATGCCAGGCCTCTCTGTCCCTCACCATCTCCCGGAGTTTGCCCGAGTTCTTGTCCATTGCCAGTGCCAGCCGGCAAAGTCGAACGGTCCTGAAGAAGGGCAATGAGGCTGAGAAATAAAGAAGAAAGAAAAGATGGGGTTGAGAGGTTCAGAAGCAGTTAACCATGAGGCAGGTTTTCATGCAACTGACAAAGCCTTTATTGAATACATAGTATTTAAGAAAGAGAAGGGAGTAAAGTAAAAATTCTTTGGAGATTACACACCTGTCTCCAATTTTCCCATAAGCCTAAGGCGTACATTCCAAGAGCTGGGTAGTTAATCACTAAGATAACAATTTGCTAGGCTCAGGGAATCAGGTCAAGGCAGGAGTTGTTTCCCAGGCCTCAAGGACTAATCAGGGGTGGCAGGACAGAGAGCTATGCCTGTGTTTCCACAGGCTGTTAAGATAAGGCAGCTCCCAGAGCCATGCCTTCAGCCCAGGCCCTTAAGATAAGGAAGCTCGCTGAGCTATGCCTTGGGCTGGAAGAACCCTTGGACAGGGCTGGCTCCCCGCAGCTCCCCTTTCCTTTTGTAGTAAAAGCCAGAATTTTCTCCATGCCTTGTACATGAAAACCCAAGTCAGGTTTTATCATCATTCTTTCCTCTGTTCATAAGTCGGGAAAACATGAGCATTCTTTCAGTTATGAAATTTGTAAGACATTGAAACAAACACGGTCCACAAAGAAGTACAATCAAGCCTATAAAGGCGATCATGAATATGTTTTTCCACCAATCCGTTTTAAACCAATTTAAAATTTTTTCACCAAAAGATACAGAGGAGTCAGACATAGCATGCACCTCTCTCGTAATATCATCTAAAGCATCAGACACATTATTATTTAAATCAGGTATATACACACAGCATTCAGTTTTAATAATGGCACATGTTCCGCCCTGTGCGGCAGTGAGAATGTCTAACGCCATTCTATTTTGTAATACAGCTTTTCTCATTTGAGCCTGCACCTCATTAAGAGCTCTCAAGGCATTTTCAGCATCAGTTAGAGCATTTTGAGTAAAATTTGTAACTGCATCAACCCGAGTCATAATATCTATATTGCCGATTGAAGGAACAAATACCGCAGCCAAATAATCATACCAATGGAAAACTGAATGAGTCCATCGTGCCTTTAAGTACGGTAAATTAGCTGGATTAATCAAGGCAGACTTTTGAATATGACCAGGGGCAAAGACAAGTCCCAAAGTACATCGTCCTACCCATCCAATAGGAAGCCATGGCCAGATATTATTTCCACATATACATTTTGTCCCATTAGGAGCTACTCATCTTAGTCCAGAATTTAATATCCAATCTGAGCCAGGCCAGATATTAGGCTGGCCGGGAGTGTGAGTCACAGCAAAGGTCTTTTTGCATAAAGAAGCCGACAGGAATCCTAATGGTTTAAGGTCTTCAGCTTTGAGTGGGGAGTTGTTGAAACCATAAAAATGTTCTCTTTGTTCGCAACAAATGGCAACAGGTACAATAAGATGTCCTTTTTCCAGAGTCATCCAGAAATATTCATACAAAATCTGATAATATTCTCCAACGAGGCGTGAACTGGTTTGAGGTCCTTTGATTTTACTCAGATAAGTAGCATAAGTCTTAGTAACAGCTTCATAACGGCTAGAAGCATTAAAAATAACTTTATGGCCCGATTTTTTGTCATGTATCTCGTTACACCAGATTAAACAGGAAACATTAATATTGGTTAAACTATGATGTATATCTTTCATATGATTTAAAAAATCACATAGGGAGGAAGAGAAGATGGGGAGGAATAGGACGGGGAGATGACTTTCTCCCCCACAAATTCATCCAAAGAACATTTCAACACGGAGTAAATTCTACAAAACAGCTTCTGAATGCTTGCATAGGTCGTCAGGCATCCAGAAAAGCAGAACATTGTCTTCAAAAAAAGGTAGGAAAAATACAAAAGACGGAGAAACAGACAAAGGAGCTAGGGAGGGAGCTCCATCCTGGGAAGGGAGTCCGGTCCCAGGAAGAGGGTTTTAAGAAGAGAGAAGTTTCCAAATGCCAGGAAAATCTCTCACTGCCAAATCTGTGGTGAGCCTTGAAAGCACAGAGGGCAACATAACAGGGAAGAAAAACAAACAAACAAAAATAATAATTAAAACCAACAGATTATGAGCCCAACGGTAACTCCCCCAGCAGAAAAGGCAGAGCAGATGCTTGCATTCACCATTAGCAGTTGGGGGCTGGGCAGGGAGGTGCGGGAGACACAGACTGCAGCGCTTAAGAATCAGGCCTGAATGCCCCATACGTAAACAGAGCAAACTAACTTGGGCTAGCACACCAGCCTGCNCAACAGATTATGAGCCCAACGGTAACTCCCCCAGCAGAAAAGGCAGAGCAGATGCTTGCATTCACCATTAGCAGTTGGGGGCTGGGCAGGGAGGTGCGGGAGACACAGACTGCAGCGCTTAAGAATCAGGCCTGAATGCCCCATACGTAAACAGAGCAAACTAACTTGGGCTAGCACACCAGCCTGCGGGACAGTTACCACGCAAAAAACTCTAACATAAGACACTGCCAGGATCATGCACAGAACAAAGAATGGAACAGAAATAGCCGCTGCAGACCATCCCCCACCTGTGGCAGGCAGCCAGAGCTGTAAGAGCTAGAAAGTGGCAATCGTGGAACCGGAGAGACTTTACTTATCA
>SJYA01006936.1:0-19713 GCA_006410615.1 Neotragus moschatus
CCAGCTTGTGCTTCTTCCAGCCCAGCGTTTCTCATGATGTACTCTGCATATAAGTTAAATAAGAAGGGTAACAATATGCAGCCTTGATGTACTCCTTTTCCTGTTTGGAACCAGTCTGTTGTTTCATGTCCAGTTGTAACTGACCTGCATACAGATTTCTGCATATCTGCATACAGATGTCTCAAGAGGCAGGTCAGGTAGCCTGGTATTTCCATTTCTTTTGGAATTTTCCACAGTTTATTGTGATCTGTATACATATATACATACATACATATATATACATATATATATATACTTTAGAAAACTGATGAATTTTTGTTAAACATTCATGACTTTGATTCCATTTGTTTGACTTAGTACAGATAGAATACTAGATTCTAATTAAAAATAGATATGCAACAAGCAGCAAAGGTTTATTGTATAGTATAGAGATCTATAGTCAATATCTTATAATAACCTATAATGGAAAGTAATATATGTGTATATGTAAAACTGAATCACCTCGCTGTGCACCTAAAACATTACAAGTCAATGATACTTCAATGAAAGACATATATTTAAAAGAAAACCAAACAAAATGGATTAAAAGTTTGAACATAAGATCTGAAACCATAAAACTCTGGAAGGAAACACAGGTGGTAAGATCCTTGACATAGGTTTTGGTAACGACTTTTGAATATGACACGAGAAGCAACAAAAAAGCAAAAATAAACAAGTGGGACTATATTAAACTAAAAGCTTCTGAGCAAAGGAACCATCAACAAAATGAAAAGGTAAAGTACTGAATGGGAGAAAATATTTGTCATATATCTGATAAAAGGCTAATATCCAAAATATGTTTTAAAACTCATATAACTCAATAACAAACAAACAATCCAATTTACCAGTGGGCAGAAGATCTGAATAGCCATTCACCCAGAAGAATAAAGATGGCCAACAGGTACATAAAAAGACGCTCTACATACTTAATCATCAGGGAAATGTAAATCAAAATAGCAATGAGATATCACCTTACACCTGTTAGAATGGCTATTATAAAAAAGACTAGAAATAGTAAGTGTTGGTGAGGATATAGAGAAAAGGGAAGCATTGTGCACTATTGGCAGAATGTAAATTTGTACAGGCACTATAGAAAAAAGTATGAAGTTTCCACAAAAAGATAAAAATATAACTACCATATAATCCAGCAATTCTACTTCTAAGCATTTGTCTGAATATCATATCATATATCATATATTTGTCAAAATATTATATATGAAACAAATCACCAGTCCAGGTTCGATGCATGATATTGGATGCTTGGGGCTGGTGCACTGGGATGACCCAGAGGGATGGTACAGGGAAGGAGGAGGGAGGGGGGTTCAGGATGTGGAATACGTGTATACCTGTGGCAGATTCATGCTGATGTATGGCAAAACCAATACAATATTGTAATTAACCTCCAATTAAAATAAATTTATATTAAAAATAAATAAAAATTTAAAAAAAAGAAAATGAAAACACTAACTCAAAAAGATATATACACCTCATGTTCATTGCAGCATTATTTACAATAGCCAAGATGTGGAAACAACCTAAGTATTCCATGGATGGATGAATAGATAAAGAAGATGTGGAATATATACTCAGCCTAAGACAATAAGAAAACTTTGCTATTTGTGACAAGATGAACAGATCTCAAGAGCATTATGGTAAGTGAAATAAGTCAGACAGAGAAGGATAAATACTGCATGATCTCTCTTATATATGAAATCTAAAATAAGTAAATTAAGTAACCAAGCTTATACATACAGAGAACAGACTGGTAACTTCCAGAGGTGGAGAGACAGTGGAGTGTGGGAGAAATAGGTTAAATCACTTTTTGGTGTTTTTTCTTTAGTTTATATAAAGTGAATTGTAAAAAAAGGTATGCATTTTCACTTAGAACAATAGATTATCCCATCTGATAGTTGTCATATGACAAGATGTAATCTCTGAGTCCTCAATTAGTAGAGTGAGTGAGTGAGTGTGTGTGTGTGTGTGTGTGTGTGTGTGTGTGAAAGTCGCTTACTTGTGTCTGACTTTTTGCGGCCCCATGGACTATAAAGTCTGTGAAATTCTCCAGGCTAGAATACTGGAGTGGGTAGCCTTTCCCTACTGCATGGGATCTTCCCAAACCAGGGGGCCAATTAGTAGAAAAATATACAAATCAGAAGCCCAGAAGGTCATGTAATGGAAGTTTTAAGATGAAGTCCTATAACATCTACCTCAATCTGGATCGGAATTAACATTAGGGATGTAGGGACTGTGTCTACCTCTAAGCATATTCTTAGGATCTCAGCTAGTATTGATCTAACCACACCTTAGATGGTAAGTATTGCATTTCCTGTAGGCTACCACTGATGTTTTATTGATTTCATTTATTTATCTGTTTTCTCTATTAGACTATGTTAAAAATCAATCAATATAAACATTAACAGAATGAAGGAGAAAACCTACCTAATTATCTCAGTTGATGTAGGAAAAGCATTTGATAAAATTCAACACCCTTTCATGATAATAATAGTCAATAAATTTGAAATAGAAGGAAACCAGCTCAACATATTAAAATCATAAATTAAAATTCCACAGTGTACATTATACTCAGTGTACATTATACTCAGTGGTGAAAGGTTGCAATTACTCTGAAACCAGGAATAAAGCAAGGATATCCAATTTTGCCACTTTTTTTCAATATAATACTCATAGTTCTAGCCAGAGTTATTTGGGAAGATAGAGAAATACAGGCATCAAATTGGAAAGGAAGAAGTAAAATTATCTCTGTTCACAGAAAACATCTTATATGTACAAAACCTTAAAGATTCCACCAAAAAACGCTTCTGGTCCTATTAAATAAATTTATCAAAGTAGTAGGATACAAAGTCAGCACACAAAAGTCAGTTGCATTTCTATTAATATACACTAACAGTGAACAGTCTGGAAAGGAAATCATAAAAAGTTATTTACAACAGCATCTAAGAGAATAAAATATTATACTGAGGAATTAACTTTACCAAGGAAGTTAAAGACTTGTTCATTGAAAACTACAAAACATTGCTGAATGAAATAAAAGAAGACATAAATAAATGGAAACAGTGACAAACTTTATTTTCTTGGGCTCCAAAATCACTGTGGACAGTGACTGCAGCTACGAAATTAGACACTTAAACCGACTTGATGGACATGAGTTTGAGTAAACTCCGGGAGTTGGTGACAGACAGGGAGGCCTGGAGTGCTGCGATTCATGGAGTCACAAAGAGTCAGACACGACTGAGCGACTGAACTGAACTGAACTGAACTGAAACCTTGGAAGAAAAGCTATGACAAACCTGCTGCTGCTGCTAAGTCGCTTCAGTCGTGTCCGACTCTGTGTGACCCCCATAGACGGCAGCCCACCAGTCTCCCTCATCCCAGGGATTCTCCAGGCAAGAACACTGGAGTGGGTTGCCATTTCCTTCTCCAATGCATGAAAGTGAAAAGTGAAAGTGAAGTTGCTCAGTCATGTCTGACTCTTAGTGACCTCACGGACTGCAGCCTACCAGGCTCCTCCATACATGGGATTTTCCAGGCAAGAGTACTGGAGTGGGGTGCCATCGCCTTCTCCATGACAAACCTAGACAGGATATTAAAGAGCAGAGACATCACTTTGCCAGCAAAAGTCCATATGGTCAAAGCTATAGTTTTTCCAGTAGTCATGTGAGAGTTCGACCATAAAGGACACTGAGCACTGAAAAATGGACGCTTTCAAAATGTGGTGCTGGAGAAGACTTTTGAAAATCCCTTGGACAGCAAGGAGATCAAATGAGTCAGTCCTAAAGGAAATCAACCCTGAATATTCATTGGAAAGACTGATGCCAACCACCCACAATAATATGAATTTGGAGGTAACATGATTGGTTATTGGCTTCTGACTCCAAAGAAGGCTTATTCTGGACATTTAATTATACTTGACCCTTGAACAACATGGTTTGTACTGCGTGGATCCATATATATGCAGACTTTTTTTCAATAAATATATTGGGAAAAGTTTTGGAGATTTACAACAATTTGAAAAAACTTACAGGTAAGTTTACATGGCCTAGAAATATAAGAAAACAAAGAAAAAGGTATTGTCATGACAACATTAAATATATGTCGATACCAGTTTATCTTATCAATTTGCTACCATAAAATACACATGAATCTATTATAAAAAGTTAAAATTTATCAAAAGTTATGCACACACAGACTGAACATGGTACCATTTGCAGCTGAGAGAATTGTAAACAATTGTAAAGATGCAATATTACACATACCTGCATGAAATTAATTGTAGAACATACTTTACCACGGTAATCGATTTACAGCCAACTACTGTTGCTACTGCAGTGAGCTCAAGTGTTGTGAGTATCTGCTTAATATGCTGTGGTGCTAATCATCTCCATGTGAGCAATTCATTTCTCCAGTAAATTGCATATCACAGTGAAAAGTGATCTCTCATGGGTCTCATGTATTTTTCATCATGCTTAGTGTAAACCCTGAATAACACCCACACAAAGTGCTGCTAGTGATAATGAAAGTGTGTGTTCCCAAGAAGCAGCATTCATGACATTACAGGAAAAGTTGAATCGCTTAATATGTACTATACAGTGAGGTCTGCAGCTGCAGTTGCCAGCCATTTTAAGATAAATTAATCCAGTGTAAGGACAACCGTCTTATGCCCCAACCACTAATGCCAAAGAAGCTGAAGTCAAATGGTTCTATGAAGACCTACAAGACCTTCTAGAACTAACACACACACACACACAAACACACACAAAAGATGTCCTTTTTATCATAGGTGATTAAAATGCAAAAGTAGGAAGTCAGAAGATACCTGGAGTAACAGGCGAGTTTGGCCTTGGAGCAAAAAATGAAGCAGGGCAAAGGCTAACAGAGTTTTGCCAAGAGAACACACTAGTCATAACAAACACCCTGTTCCAACAACACAAAAGATGACTTTACACATAGACATCACCAAATACTCAATACCGAAATCAGATTGATTACATTATTTGCAGCTGAAGATGGAGAAGCTCTATACAGTCGGCAAAAACAAGACCAGGAGGTGACTGTGGCTCAGATTATGAGCTCCTTATTGCAAAATTCAGGCTTAAATTGAAGAAAGTGGGGAAAACCACTATGTCATTCATGTATGCACACGTGCCAAGTTGCTTCAGTTGTGTCTGACTCTGTGTGACACTATGGACTGTAGCTGCCAGGCACCTCTGTCCATGGGATTTTCCAGGCAAGAATATTGAAGTGGGTTGCCATGCCCTTCTCCAGGGGATCTTCCTGACCCAAAGACTGAATCCGAATCTCTAACATCTCCTGCATTGGTAGATGGGTCCTTTACTGCTAGCACCACTCAAATCCCTTATGATTATACAGTGAAAATGACAAATAGATTCAAGGGATTAGATATGATAGAGTGTCTGAAGAACTATGGATGGAGGTTCATAACATTGTACAGGAGGCAGTGATCAAAATCCCAGAGAAAAAGGAATGCAAGAAGGCAAAATGGTTATTTGAAGAGGCCTTAGAAAAAGCTGAGAAAAGAAGTGAATGGCAAAGGAGAAGGAAACATATACCCATCTGATCACAGAGTTTCAAAGAATAGCAAGGAGAGATAAGAAGCCCTTCTTATGGAAACAATGCAAAGACATAGAGGAAAGCAGTAGAATGAGAAAGACTAGAGATCTCTCCAAGAAAATCAGAGATATTAAGGAAACATTTCATCCAAAGATTTGTACAATAAAAGACAGAAATGGCAAGGACCTAATAGAAGCAGAAGAGATTAAAAAGAGGTGGCAAGAATACACAGAACTGTACAAAAAAAGGTCTTAATGATCCAGAAAACCACAATAGTGTCGTCACTCACCTAGAGCCAGACATCTTGGAGTGTGAAGTCAAGTGGGCCTTAGGATTCATTACTATAAACAAAGCTAGCAGAGGTGATAGAATTCCAGCTCTCCTATTTGAAATCCTAAAAGATGATGCTGTTAAAATGCTGCACTCTCCAAACATGTCAGCAAATTTGGAAAACTCAGCGGTGGCCACAGGATGGAAACAGGTCAGTTTTCATTCCAATCCCAAAGAAAGGCAACACTAAAGAATGTTCAAACTACTGCACAATTGTGCTCATTTCTCATGCTAGCAAGGTAATGCTTAAAATCCTTCAAGCGAGGCTCAACAGTACACAAACCAAAATATTCCAGATGTACAAGCTGGATTTAGAAAAGGCAAAGGAACCAGAGATCAAATTGCTAACATCCATTGTATCATAAATAAAGCAAGAGAATTCCAGCAAAACTTCTACTTCTGCTTTATTGACTATTATAAAAGCCTTTGCCTGTGTAGATCACAACAAACTGTGGAGAATTCTTAAAGAGATGAGAATACCAAACCACCGTACCTGCTCCCTGAGAAACCTGTATGCATGTCTAGAAGCAAAGTCAGAACCGGAAATGGAAAAATGGACTAGTTCCAAATTGAGATGTTAAGGCTGTATATTGTCATCCTGCTTATTTAACTTATATGCAGAGTACACCATGTGAAATGGCAAGCTGTATGAATCACAAACTGGAATCAAGATTGCCAGGAAAAATATTATCAACTTCAAATATGTAGCTGATACCACCTTAATGTCTGAAAGTGAAAAGGAACTAAAGAGCTTCTTGATGAAGGTGAAAGAGGAGAGTGAAAAAGCTAGCTTGAAAGGCAACATTCAAAAAACTAAGATCATGGCATCTATACCATCACTTCAAGGCAAATAGATGGGGAAAAATGGAAATAGTGGCAGATTTTACTTTCTTGGGCTCCAAAATCACCGTGGACATGACTGTAGCCATGACATTAAAATACACTTGTTCCTTGGGAGGAAAGCCATACAAACCTAGACAGTGTGTTAAAAAGCACAGACATTAGTTTGCTGACAAAAGTCCATATGGTCAAAACTATGCTTTTTCCAGTAGTCACGTATGGATGTGAGAACTGGGCCATAAAGAAGGCTGAGCACCAAAAATTGATGCTTTCAAACTGTAGTGCTGGAAAAGACTCTTGAGAATCCCTTGAACAGCAAGGAGATCAAACCAGTCAATCCTAAAGGAAATCAACCCTGCATATTCGTTGGAAGGACTGAGGCTCAAGCTCTAATACTTTGGCCACCTGATGCAGAGCCGACTCATTGAAAAAGACCTTGATGATGGGAAAGATTGAGGGCAACAAAGGATGAGATGGTTGGATGGCATCACTGATTCAATGGACATGAGTTTGAGCAAATTTTGGGAGATAGTGAAGGACAGGGAAACCTGGTATGCTGCAGTCCACGGGGTCGCAGAGTCGGACATAAGTTAGCTACTGAACAAGGACCATTGTAAAAAAAAAAAAAAAAAAAGGAAAGAAATTCGTGAAGCTCTCACTCTGACTTTTAACATCAGGTGTGAAAACCTTGCACTTTGTGCAAAATACCTTCTTTTCATAAATTGAAAATGCAGCTTTTCTGTGGGGGCAGGATTGCTATAAGAAGTCATACCTACAGACTATAATGTGATTCAAGGAAAAGTGAAGTCATTACATGAAAACATAAAGCAAAAGAATATAAAATTGAAAATTTTTAATTCTAGCAAAGGATGATTTGATAATTTTAGAAAAAGTTTTGGCTTTAAAAAATGTAAAGATACATGTACAGCTGTGGCAGATTAAAAAAAAAAAAGTAAAGATAATAGAAGCAGCTGCTTCTGCCAACTAAGAGGTGATAGACAGGTTCAGATGCCCACTGGAGAAAATGGAAAGGCTATCTGCCTCAACTGGTTATCAGTGCAGAGAAGAGTGCCCTATTCTGGGGGGAAAGTGCCACAAAGGATACTTATTAGTAATGAAGAAGAGAAGCAAGCACCAGGACATAAGGTAAGAAGGGATAGGCTAACTCTACTGTTTGTACAAATGCAGCTGAGTTTATGATCAGGACTGCCCTTAACTATAAAGCTGTTAACCCCTAAGACTTAGAGGAAAAAGATAAATACCAGCTGTCAGTCTTTTAGTTGTACAAGAAGAAGACTCAGACAACCAGGACAGTTTTACTGAACTGATTCCATCGATGTTTTGTCACTGAAGTCAGGAAATACCTTGCCAGTAAAGGACTGTCTTCAAATTCTTTTGATATTGGACAATGTCCTTGGTTACTCAGAACTCTATGAGTTCATCACTGAATGCATCAAAGTGGTCTATCTGATGTGAAAACATAACATCTCTAATTCAGTCTCCAGATCAGGGTGTCAATAAGGACCTTTAAATCTCACTGGAGGTGGTTCTCTATGAAAATGACTGTCAATATTCTAGCAGAGAACCAAACAGAACATCACGGAAGTCTGGAAAAATTACACCATGAGAGTTGTCACCATGGTTATAGAAAAAGCAATGAAAAAGCCATCAAGCCTGAAACAATACATTCCTACTGGAGAAAACAGTTTCCAGATGCTGTCCATGACTTCACAGAACTTATTACAGAGACAATCAAGGAGATCATGAATGGGATTGTGGATGTGGCAAAAAGGTAGGGGGTGAAGGGTTTCAAGATATGGAACCTGGAGACATTCAAGGGCTAACAGACACCACATCAGAGGAATTAGAAGGCAACTTGATGGAGGTGAGTGCTTCTGAACCAGTTCCAGATGATAAGAAAGAAAATATAGAAGAAGCAGTGCCAGCAAACAAATTGACATTAGACAATCTATTACAGCAGAGGAGTTCTTACTATTCAAGGCTGCTTTCAACTTCTTTTACAACACGGAATCTTCCATGCTACAGGAACTGAAACTAAACAATGGAAGGACTGGAGCCATGTAGAAACACTTTTAGAGAAATGAAAAAGTAAAAAGTCAAGCAGAAACTATGACATCTTTCTATAAAGTTACACTGGGCATGTCTGCCTCTCCTACTTCCCCGTTTACCTCCTATACCTCTTTCATCCCTGCCAATCTGGGAAAGGAAATAACAATCCCTCCCCTTCCTCAGTCTATTCAATATGAAGATGATGAGGATGAAGATCTTTATGATCAGTTTCCACTTAATGAATAGCAAATGATCATGCTGTATTCTTAATAAACTTATCTGCTGTGGGTGGAGGTGTCTTTGTGTGAAAATCTAGTAACCACAATGGTGTGCCTCACTCTCCTGTAATTAGAGAAACTGAATATCAGTGTATCACCATCAGTTCGGTTCAGTTCAATTGTTCAGTCATGTCTGACTCTTTGTGATCCCATGGACTGCAGCACGCCAGACCTACCTGTCCATCACCAACTCCTGGAGCTTGCTCAAACTCATTTCCATCCAGTTGGTCAAGCCATCCAACCATCTCATCCTCTGTCATCCTCTTCTCCTCCTGCCTTCCATCTGTCCCAGCATCAGGGTCTTTGCCAGTGAGTTAGTTCTTCCCATCAGGTGGCCAAAGTATTGGAGCTTCAGCTTTAGCATCAGTCCTTCCAATGAATATTCAGGACTGATCTCCTTCAGAATGGACTGGTTGGATCTCCTTGCAGTCCAAGGGACTCTCAAGAGTCTTCTCCAACACCACAGTTTAAAAGCATCAATCCTTCAGTGCTCAGCTTTCTTTATAGTCCAACTTACATCCATACATGACTACTAGAAAAACCATAGTGAATTTCATTCAGAAAACCAATATATCTACTACTGTAGGCAAGAATCCCTTAGAAGAAATGGAGTAGCCCTCATAGTTAACAAAGAGTCTGAAATGCAGTACTTGGGTGCAATCTCAAAAACGACAGAATGACCTCTGTTCATTTCCAAGGCAGAAAATAAAGCACAGTACTGTAAATGTATTTTCTCTTCCTTGTGATTTTAACAACATTCTTTTCTCTAGCTTACTTTATTATAAGAATATAGTATATAACACATGGAACATATAAAATATGTGTTAATCATCTGTTTATGTTATAGTAAGGCTGCTGTAGTTAAGTTTTGAGAGTCAAAAGTTATATTTGGGTGTTCACGTGCATGAGGAATCAGCACCACTAATCCCATATTGTTCAAGTTTAAGTTACTTTGTAATAATTACTCCTTATATTGAATGCAATTAAAATCTTGAAATCTACTTAGCGTTATGACATGATTTTTTTTTAAATTAGGAAGATGAGTGTAGAAGACCAGTGTGTGTATGTACATATGGTTGATATAAGAGAGCTAATTTCTCATTTTATATCATAAGAGGCTACCAGAAAACAGCCACGTCTAAAAGAAATCAAGATTGACATATACACATTACTATATAAAGTACATAACTAATAAGAACCTACTATTAAAATGTAGCACAGAGAACTCTACTCAGTACTCTGTGACCTATATGGAAAAAGAATCTAAAAGAGTGGATATATGTACAACTGACTCACTTTGCTGTACAGCAGAAACTAAGATAACATTGTAAATCACCATATTCTAATAAAAATTAATTTTTAAAATGGAAAAAAGAAAATAAAGATTTATTTTAATAAACATACATTAAAGTAATATATAAAAAGTAGAATAACATGCTATTAAAAATATGGAGGTAGAAACCAAAAGAAGTGCATGTGCAACAATGATAAACAGAGTAGGGATAAAGAATGACCAAGGGATATTTTAAAACAAACAGCCAAGGATGGCCTCTCTAATTAGGAAACCCTACTTTTCATTATGCAAAGAGGGAACCATGGGAAAATGGTAGAAGAGGGTTCCAGGCACAGGGAACAAAGGATAAAAATATCTTGAGATAAGGAGCTTGGTGTGTTCAAGTGGTAGAAAAGAAGAAAACAGTGCCCTTGGAATTCAAAGAACAGGCAGAACAGGAGGTAAAAGAAATAGGCAGGAGCCACACTATCATTATATGGGAAATTGGTTGGCATGGTTTGGCAAAATACTAGAGCTGACTTGTTTCAGTAGAGTCAAATATTAAATTTTTGAGAATTTTGTGAGCTAGTTTTGACACACAGTCATTATTTTAAAATTAAATTACTTAAACTTATAATAAAATAAAATAAAGGTAATATATACTCAAAACTCATCCCCTATTTACCTTCCTATTGAAAGGGATTAGAATATACCACCCCAAAATATGCTACTGTCAACTACAAATTGGCACTTGCCATCGACCTCTAGAAGGATTAAATCACGTGCTGCTGCAGCTGCTGACCTTCAACACCCCTTGAAGAGAGTTCAGGGTGGAGAGCAGAAATAAGGCACTCTGTGCTCTGGAAAAACTGGCAGACTAGGTCTTCAGATAGTTAGATATTTTCAGGAGCTGCCTTTATGAGCCCAATTCTTGCATCTTCTCATATCTAGAAAAGCACTAAATTCCTTCATGGTGACTTCTGCTCCTCCTGATTAGCAGAAATCTTCTGCCAAAATATGCACTTGCTTGCATGCACTCCCTCTTCACAAAAATCATATACATACTGACTTCTCCCCTACCTGTTTGGAGCAGTACCTCAGAGCTATCTGAAATGCTGTCTTCTGGGTTAATAGTCTTCATTTTTCCCCAAATAAAACTTAACTTGCACCTTTCATACTGCACTTTTTTGGTCAGCAGTTATGGTGACCATGAAGGGATCCAGAGTGGACTTCTCAATTTCACCTGAACTCTACAAAAAACCAGAGCCTTGCTTCCGGGAAAGGGCCCTTTCACCTATCTGCCTCCTTGGAGAGTCCAGGTAAATTTAGCTAAGTCTCTCCTGGTTCTTGGATCTCCCATATTGGATCTCCTGAGCTTTATTTGGCTGTGTATAGCACGTACCTGCCCCCTGCCCTTTGCAATCCCTTCAGGTGAAAGATACTCAGGTGGCCTGGTTGAAAGATACCAGGGAAATAGCCACTCAGGTTAAAGATACTGGGAGGGGTGGTTAAAAGATACCAGGCTTTGCAATTATAGGAGACAGTGGTCTGTGTTGAATGGTTAAGTAAGAGGCTGATCTGATACAATTCCTTAATTCAGTTGCTTTAATAGAATTGGCAGGATAAAAGTGAAGATACTACGTAAGAGCTTTGCTCTGAAGAAAGAGGACAAGTCTCCTCCCAGTCAATTATGGCTTTCTCAGGCTACTGAGAAATACAGGAGTGGTGGGTGCAGAGTTTTCACACCACGGAGTGGTTCCATAGGGAAACCCACTCACTAATTAAAACACTTGTTCATCCAGGGGTCATGAATAAAAATTGGCCATTCAGTGATCTGAGCACCTGCTGTGGTCTTAGACCACCAAAGGGAGAAACTGAAACATGTAAGAGGGCTGAGAGAACTCTAGGCTAACATCAAGAGAGTTAAGCTCACAAGCAGCACACTGGCCCACTACATGACTTCACTAGTAAATTTTACCCCTGACATATTTAAGATGGGAAAAAGAGCCTCTCGAACACTGAAACAAGGGGCATCAGAAAGCCAGACTCTGCCTAACATACCAGCCAGGTTTATGCACAAACAAAAACTCACACTTGCAAATACCTACTTAATTGGGGAAATTAAAGGAGATCTCAACCTAAAATGACCACATTGGAGTTTTTCTGATATTCCAGAATTTATATTTTGCACACACAGAAAAAGGCCAGCTCTAAGATCAAACAGACTGAATGGAATGATTACTTTGAGTGGTATCTAGAAGCTTCTAAAAGAGATCTAGAAGATTCTACAAGAGGAAATGATAGCATAACTTCTTTGCAGTAAACCAACAATTAATCGTTTGAAACTGTATCAGAACTAAAAAAAATCTGTCTGCTATAGTACTCTGACTCTCTCTCCCTCTGCTTCTCTCATGTATCCTCTTATATCTGAATTGCCTGGCACAGATGCTATCTCTTTCTCTTCCAACTCCTCTGCCTCCTACTTCTCCCTCTTCCCCAATAAAGGGGAAAAAAAAAATCAGAAGTGATTATAGTTCCCTTTAAGGAGAAATGTATTACAGAAAGAGGTGAACCATACTTGGTGCTTATGTACACATCCTGGACCCAAACAGAACTTAGATTCTTAGCTAAGGAATTTCCAAATCTAAGTCATGATCCATTGTTGGTTATTTTTTCCCCCATTGGGTTTTGCTAAGGAATCTGAGTTAACCATCTGAACCTACAAGCCCAGGTTTTCAAATCTATGTTAATTAATACAACTGTTAGTTTCTGAAAGCAAAGCAAGGGAATGAATAAAGCAGAATGAAAAAATCACTTCTTGGATTCTGAACCATAGGCTCACAATGAATGCAAGGCATTAGCTCAGAAATTGTTTGAACTTATCGCAGAGCATTTTCCAAAAATCATAGACTGGACAGAGATTCAACAGTTGAAAGCAAAGATAGAATGAATCAATTATGGACTACTATGAAAAGTTTGAAAGAAACTTTCAAGCAACATTCTGATTTGACACCTGAATTATTCCTAACCTCCAAAATAATCCTTTGTTTAACTTTGCCTTTTTAGAATGTTTAGATGAGGATTTGGCTACTCTAATCAAAAGCCACAGCCCAGGTTGGTCCAAGTTACACACAAATGTACTTGCTATACTGGCTGACCAACTTTTCAAAACCACCGTTGTTCAGTCGCTGTCATGTCTGACTGTTTGCAACCCCACAGAATGCAGCATGCCAGGCTTCCCTGTCCTTCACTACCTCCCAGAGTTTGCTCAAATTCTGTCCATTGAGTCAGTGATATCATCCATCATCCTCAATTCATCCCCTTCTCCTCCTGCCTTCAATCTTTCCCAGCACAGGTCTTTTCCAATGAGTTAATTCTTCACATCAGGTGACTAAGTACTGGAGCTTCAGCTTCACCAAAGAATATTCCAAAGAATATTTCAGGGTTGAGTTCCTATAGGATTGACTGGTTGAGTTCCTATAGGATTGACTCCTTGCTGTCCAAGGGGCTCTCAAGAATCTTCTCCAGCACTATAGCTTGAAAGCATCAATTCTTTGGCTCTCAGCCTTCTTTATGGTCCAACTCTCACATCCATACACGACTAATGGAAAAACCATAGCTTTGACTATACGGACCTTTGTTGGCAAATTAATGTCTCTGCTTTTAAATACACTGTCTAGGTTTGTCATAGCTTTTCTTCCAAAGAACAAGAGTTTTCTAATTTCATGGCTGCAGTCACTGTCTCCAGTGATTTTGGAGCCTAAGAAAATAGTCTGTCACTGTTTCCATTTTCCCCTCATCTATTTGCCATGAAGTGATGGGACCAGATGCCATGATCTTAATTTTTTAATGCTGAGTTTTAAGCCAGGTTTTTCACTCTCCTCTTTCACTTTCAACAAGAGGCTCTTTAGTTCCTCTTTGCCTTCTGTCGTTAGAGTAGTATCATCTGCATATATGAAGTTGTTGATTTTTCTCCCAGCAATCTTGATTCCAGCTTGAGATTCAGCCAACCCAATATTTTGCATGATTTACTCTGCATATGTGTTAAATAAGCTGGGTGACAATATACAGCCTTGAGGCACTCCTTTCCCAATTTTGAGCCAGTCTGTTGTTCCATGTCTGGTTCTAACTGTTGCTTCTTAACCTGCATACAGGTTTCTCAGAAGGCAAGTAAGGTCATATTCCAATCTCTTTTAGAGTTTTCTAGTTTGTTTTGATCCATGCAGTCAAAGACTTTAGCATAGTCAATGAAGTAGGTTTTTTCTGTAATTCTCTTGCTTTTTCTGATCCAGTGGGTGTTGGCAATTTGATCTCTGTTTCCTCTGCCTTTTGTAAATTCGGCTTATACATCTGGAAGTTCTCAGTTCATGTACTGTTGAAGCCTAGCTTGAAGGACTTTGAGCATTACCTTGCTAGCATGTGAAGGAGGTATCTTTGAAAATTATGAACCTTCAATTGTGCCAATTAAGTATACGGCACCAGTCAAAGGTTAACCAATTTCTGTTTAATCCCCAACAAGCAGAGAAAGCTAGCTTGAGGGAAACAACAATACATCTCTTCAGAATTCTGATCCTGAAGGAATAAATACTATGAGGAGAACCTGATTTTCTCTACCTGTGCCTTGAGACCAGAGCTCTCAGGATCACTCATCTAGATCATCTCTAATTCCTAACACTAAAAAAAGGAGGAGTGGAAAAAACTCTTTTTAAAATTTAACTTATTCCAACTGTTTTTACAACTAGTAAGTTTTATATTGTGATATCTGGTTCATGACTAAGTTTAAAAAATGAAGCTATGAGATCTTCCATTCTCTCTGATAGTACATTTATGCATGCACTTTGTTCTTACTTTGGATGGCTATAATAAAATTTAACCTTTAAGTAAGCTCTACTTAATTGGATTAAAGGAAATTAAACACTTTTGTGAAAGTGAAAGTGTTAATCACTCAGTCATGTCCAACTTTTTGTGACCCCCATGGACTCTAGCCTACCAGGCTCTTGTGTCCATGGAATTCTCCAGGCAAGAATACTGGAATGGGTTGCCATTTCCTTCTCCAAGGAGTCTTCCTGACCCAGGGATTGAACCTGAATCTCTGATATTTCAGGCAGATTCTTTACCATCTGTGCCACCAGGGAAGCCGTACTTATACAAATTCTTAAAAAAAAAAAAAATACAGAAGGTAACTGGCTAAAACTAACTTCAAGTTCATGTGAACTGTATTCAAAATTAAATTAATACCTGGTATTAATGTTTAAGTTTGTTGGTCTAATTAATATAGACATGTGTTTAGAGTCATCAACATTAAGTACAATACTTCCATTATGTCTATGTTTAATATAAGCTAAATAAAATCTTGTTGTATCTTTTAGAAATCTGTTAGCAAGGAAAGTGACTTGATGTGAAGAAATGTTTAAGGAAAGAAAATGTAAAGAGGATAAGAGCTTTTAGATAAACTGTATTAAGAATAATTATGCTTCAGAAATGTCTATCTAAAATATTCTCTCTAGATTCTGATAACTTGAAATTCTAGAGTTGTGCTAAATTAAGTGATGGAGATTTATTGAATAGCTAGGTCATTCACAAACAAGATACTGAAACATTAATTGTCAAACACTGGCTTCCTTTTACAGAGAAACAAAGGTTTAGAACTATTAAAAATGTTTGGTGCCACACTGAGACATTTTATACAAGAAAGCACATTTTTCAAGAAATTATTTTGATTTATGTTTCATGGATGCTTAAGGAAAGTAGCATGTATGATTTTAGTAAAGGAGGTATGAGGAAAGGAACTGCATTTTGTTAAGGGAAAATGTCGTAAGTCTGACTTATAGGTGGCTGTTTCTGGATGGAATAAAATAAAGTGATGGTACAGAAAGTGGTGAAAGATTTATGGAAAGTTGACCCCAAGAAAAGAGTTTTATGCATGGTCAGGATTGACTAAGTTTATTTTTTTATTTTTAGTTTTTTGACTAAGTTAAAAATAAGTTTGAGTAAATGAATTTAAAAGTAGGCTGGGGCAAAATTTGAATTGGGCTTTTCTCTCTGACAAGTTTTCTTAAGATGTTGAATTTCTTTTGATAATAAATTTTAAGTTCTTCACCTTTTAAGTGATCTGTTCTGTATTTGCCTTTGAAATATTTTATTATTACTTTGGCTAAGTGAATAACTATTATATCACAGTGACTATTGTATCCTATGAGTGTTCTAAGCCCTTTTGGTATTTTCTAAATCAAATTCTAATGAGGTACTTTTGACCTTTAGCTAACTTTGGGATACTTCAAAGTGTCCCTGAAGCATTCCAAAGAGAGATATTAAACTAATTAGGTATAATTGGTGTGTAAATTGAATGAGAAATTTTGTTAAATGAATAACAAATCTTCTTAGGTTATAAATGCTTACTATTAGTAATACAGATATACCAGAAATATATAGAATTCCTAAAGATATGACATTTTCTTATAAAATGTTATCAGTAATAATTCTAGTTATGATCCCAAACTGTTGTGTGTCACAGCAGTAACCAAGTTTCTTTGTCAACTGCATTGTAATCAGATTTTAAACATGCCTTGTCTTTTGTCATTATAGACAGTTATGGTTTTATTCTTATGCCTTTGGAAAATGCTTCCCCTTCAAGATTTATAAAAAGAAATTTTGGCTAAATGTAAGTTTCTGACCTTCAGACTATAATGTTGAACTGGGTAAGAAATTAAAGAATTCTAATGGGAAACCCAATAGCTTCATAAAACTCTTAACAAAAAGGATTAGTTACATGAGACTGAATGAACTAGTGAATATTTTTATATTTATGGCTTTTTATCTGAAAAATTACTAGTTTAAATCCGTGTTTTCCATGTATAAGGAAACCTTCCCCTCAAACTAATTATGACTTACAGCAATTTTGGTAAATTGTAACTTTATAAGCAGAATTAAGAGATAGGAATACCAGACTATCTGACCTGCCTCTGGACAAGTCTGTATGCAGATCAGGAAGCAACAGTTGGAACTGGACATGGAACAACAGACTGGTTCCAAATAGGAAAAGGAGTACATCAAGGCTGCATATTATCACCCTGCTTATTTAACTTATATGCAGAGTACATCATGAGAAATCCTGGGCTGGATGAAGCACAGCTGGAATCAAGACTGCTGGGAGAAATATCAATAACCTCAGATATGCAGATGACAACACTCTTATGGCAGAAAGAGGAGAGTGAAAAAGTTGGCTTAAAGCTCAACATTCAGAAAACTAAGATCATGGCATCTGGTCCCATGACTTCACAGTAAATATATAGGAAAACAGTGGAAACAGTGGCAGACTTTATTTTGGGGGGCTCCAAAACCATCACTGCAGATGGTGACTACAGCCATGAAATTAAAAGATGCTTACTCCTTGGAAGGAAAGTTATGACCAATCTAGAGAGCATATTAAAAAGCAAAGACATTGCTTTGCCGACAAAGGTCCGTCTAGTCAAGGCTATGGTTTTTCCAGTGGTCATGTATGGATGTGAGAGTTGGACTATAGAGAAAGCTAAGTGCTGAAGAATTGATGCTTTTGAAGTGTGGTGTTGGAGAAGACTCTTGAGAGTCCCTTGGACTGCAAGGAGATCCAACCAGTCAATCCTAAAGGAGATCAGACCTGAAAATTCATTGGAAGGACTGATGTTGAAGGTGAAACTCCAATACTTTGGCCACCTGATGCAAAGAGCTGACTCATATGAAAAGACCCTGATGCTGGGAAAGACTGAAGGCAGGAGGAGAAGAGGACAAAAGAAGATGAGATGGTTGGATGGCATTACCGACTCAATGGACATGAGTTTGGGTAAACTCCAGGAATTCATGATGGACAGGGAGGCCTGGTGTGCTACAGTCCATGAAGCTGCAAAGAGTCAGACACGACTGAGCTGAACTGAAGTTTATTTTGAAGCTATCTCATTAATCTATCTTTGGATGAAAATCAGATGCCCCACAGCTTGCAACCAGGGAATTATTCATATTGGAAAAAAACATCATTTAAAGGACTCTCTACAACCCAGATGGAAAGGCCCTCACTAGGTATACTTAACTAGCTCATGTGCAGCAAAACTAAAGGGAATTGGATTCATGTTTCCCACTTAAAAAGGCCCCTTGCACTGGACTGTATGGAGAGGTCTGCTGACCTCAAACTCACCTAAAATAATGCTCAAAGAGTGGAGAAACTACACTCATATCAGGAAGAGAAGAAGACAACATCAGAGACAGACAGGTATCTAAGATGCTGGACATGATTTATATGATCATTTATAATGTTTTCATGACTTTTTGGACCTTTGTATATAAATCAAATGTTTTTCTATCATTGACACCATCCTATAGCAGTTTTAAAAATCAATCCAATTATTGGGTATGTGGCTAATTACCTGTGTCTAAGTACTTCTGGATTACCTTGATGAAGATTTCACCACTACAAGGCTCTGACTAGATGGCTTTCAGGAAATTTATTTTAGAAGAAAGAAAGTTCAGTTGTATTCAGGCTACTCTGGGATCCTCTCATCTGCCCAATTAATAATACCTGCTCTGACCCTGGCCATATATACAAATTTTCTTTTAGGGTCACTCAAACTCAATCAGAACAATAAGCTTAGTCTCAATCAAAAATTGTAACCTCCTGTTTATTAGAAGGAAAACTCCCACAATTATGGGATGTATTTATGTGGTTAACACCAGGTTATGGTCATTTAAGTAAAAAAGCTCCTCTATGTATTATGTTAAAGATGATCAGCCTTGAAGCTTCTGGTTCAGATGACAGAATAGAAGGACGTGCACTTATCTCCTCCTGTGAGAGCACCAAAACTGCAGCTAGCTGAAGAAAAACCATTGACAGGAGGAAGCTGGATGCCACCAAAAAAAGATACCCACATCTGAAGATAAAGAATAAGCCACAGTGAGATAGTAGGATGAGCACAATCACAATAAAATCAAATTCCATAGCCACCAGATGGGTGAATAATAACCCACAGATGAGAATAATAATACCAAGTAAGTTATTGGACTATTGTGAAGGTTCTGAAGCCCACATCAGGCTTCCCTGCCTGGAGATCTGACAAAGGGACTGGGAATCCCCAGGGAATCTCATCATGAGGGCCAGTGGGATTTGATTATACGACTTCCAGAGGTCTGGGGGAAATAGAGACTCAAGCCTTGTAGGTCACAAACAAAATTCAGCATGCACCAAGACCCAGAGGAGAGGAGCAGGGACCCCACAGGAGACCAAACCAAAAATACCATCTAGTGTTGGAGGGCCGCCTGTGGAGTCAT
>SJYA01006937.1:0-19527 GCA_006410615.1 Neotragus moschatus
AATGATTTTGGAGCCCCCCAAAATAAAGTCTGTCACTGTTTCCATTGTTTCTCCATCTATTTGCCATGAGGTGATGGGACCAGATACCATGATCTTAGTTTTCTGAATGTTGAAGTCAGCTTTTCACTCTCTTCTTTCACTTTCATCAAGAGGCTCAATTTTTCTTCACTTTCTGTTGTAAGTGTGGTGTCATCTGCAAATCTGAGGTTGTTGGTATTTCTCTTGGCAATCTTGATTCTAGCTTGTGCTCCATCCAGTCCAGCATTTCTCATGATGTACTTAGCATAGGAGTTAAATAACCCAGGTGACAATATACTGCCTAACTAAGACTATTTATTTAATTTCCCTAACAGCAGGTCAATTAAGAGAGGATGCTGGGCCCTGATGAAAGCACATATTTCTCAAAGTCAGGAGACCTCCCAGACCACACATGCGCAGAAAAGGCTCCTTAGAGGCCAAAGGAGAGTTATGTCAAGGGATGTTCTGCCAAGATGCCTTCTCAGTAAAATCCATCTTGGCTAAGAGATGGATGCGCATATCTGGGAGGATCTTGAAGTATACCAAATAGGGACTGTGAAACAGGCAAATTAAAATGATTGGCCGAAGGAAAACTGGAAGAAATGCCCTATAAAATTAACTGAAACTGCCAGGAGGCTGCGACTCATTGACTTTCTCTCCTTGAGTCATATTCTCCCTATTGTACTGTGCTTTTTTCCTTTCAGTAAATACTGTGCTTGCTTCACTACTTTCTTCCTTTGTGGGAATTTTTTTCTGCAAAGTTGAAGGCCAGGGCTCTTGTCACTGACCACTAGTCTACTGGTGTTCTCACCGCTGGAACCCAACCTCAATCTCTGGTTGGGAATCCAAGCCCTTTTGGGAATTGTTGCAGGCTGAGATCACCCGAGATCACTCTGATCGGGGATCTAACTAACACCCCCTGCATTGCAAGATGGATTCTTAACCACTGGACCACCAGAGGAGTCTCTTATTATTTTATCATTAAGACGATGTTTGCACTCCTAGACATTTTGGAAAACAAAAAATGTAAAACAAATTAAAATCTTCCATAATCTCTTTGCCTAGAGACATCCATTGCTTGCCTCCCACTCAAAACTTTGTTTTAAAAAACATGGTAGACGTTATACCATACATACAACTTTATGTCCTGTTTTTAAAACTTATATAGTAGTTGTAAAGTGTTTTTCCAGATACTGTGTGTACTATACTTTGGAAAAAGAGATTTTAGACAAGCCGATTGTGAGAAACACGATACTTAAGTGAGTGGCTGTGATCACAGCTCTTTGCAGCTCAGATACCTAACAAGAGGGACCATCTGGCAGATGAAAAAGGGATCCCTGGACTGGAGGGGGTTGGAAGCAAGTCCCAGGATAGCCAGAATGGGAGTCCTGCCTGCCTCTAGACTTACGAGTTGGCCAGCCATAGGCTCAAGTTCAGGCTTTTGGCAGTCCCGGAAACCTGGGTGTGTGGGCGGGCGTTGGGGAAGGACCGAGGGCGGGCGTTGGGGGCGGGGGCGGAGATTCGTCCGAGAGCAGAGCTAGGACGTGGGGTGCTTGCTGTTTCTGTTCTTCTGGAGGCTTCCAAAGATTAGCGGGAGTTTTGAGAATGAGTGGAACCGGGGGAAGGGCGGAGAGAGGGAGCCGAGCAGGGAAAGGGGCCGACGATTGCGGCGGGCGGGCGGAGACTGATGCATCTCGGAAAGCCGGGAGCTTGATCCACCAGCCCGAGAACCTGTCACTCCCCGCTTCCAGCTGCTTGGCCCCTGGAGACCGAGCTCGATTCAGAGCCAGCAGACATCACCCTTTCTTCCCAAACCTAACTGTTTCTTTCTTTCTTTTTTTCTTCCTTCCCCCTTCTGTGCTCTCCCTCCCGTTTCCCCGGCTCCTCCGATCTGTATTCTCTCCAGCCCCGCAAACGTCTTTCCCCTTCCGCAGCCTCCAGATCTCCTCCTTTGCCAACCGCAGCTGGACGCGCACGGACGGCCTCGCGTGGCTGGGGGAGCTGCAGCCCTATACTTGGCGCAATGAGTCGAACACCATCCGCTTCCTGAAGCCTTGGTCTCAGGGCACATTCAGCGACCAGCAGTGGGAGCAGCTGCAGCATACATTTCAGGTTTATCGCAGCAGCTTCACCAGGGACGTCCGGGAATTCGTGAAAATGCTGCCCGGCGACTGTGAGCTGAGGGATGGGATCGTGGACAGCTGCCCAGGGGGAGACAGTGGATGCTGAAGCCCAGCCGGGAGGTTCTGGCCCCACGTGTTTGTCTTCTCTCTTCCTTTTGAGTCCCACTTCTGCCTGAGAGGTCCCAGCTCGAGTCCTCAAAATACCCCTTGTTCGTTCCGCTGCAGGTCACCCATTCTCATTTACATGAATTTTGGGATCCCCAGTATAACCCTCACACCAATTTCTTCAACTCCTTTCAGTCTTCTAAGCTCTTCATAGATCTGTTTCCATTCCTCTCCTCAGATCCTCTTGAGATCCAGGTATCTGGAGGATGTGAGTTACTCCCGAGGAACATCTCAGAAAGCTTCTTACGTGCAGCATTTCAAGGAAGGGATGTCCTGAGTTTCCAAGGAATGTCTTGGGTGTCAGCCCCAGATGCCCCACCTTGGAGCCAGGTGGTCTGCAAGGTGCTCAATGGGGACCAAGGGACCAAGGAAACGGCACACTGGCTCCTCCATGACATCTGCCCCGAGTTGGTCAGAGGCCTCTTGCAGACCGGGAAGTCCGAGCTGGAGAAGCAAGGTCAGCCTGCCTTTGTCATCCCCTGCCCTCCATTCCACTCTGGGGCTCCCTCCATCTTGGGTTTTCATTCCAGGGTTCACATCCCTTTAGGCATCACGGGAAAAAGTGGAGATGGATAAGGTGTGAGGGTATTTTCGAATTCCACACACATTAACTAGGTACCTTTTGGGTTCCAAGAATTGAATTAAATAAACCCTGGGGGTCACTCAGGATCTGTACTTGAGGAGGGAGAGGAGAAGGCAGATGAACAGTTAAAGCAGTGTCCTGGTGGCTCAGATGGTAAAGAGTCTGCCCACAATGCAGGAGACCTGGGTTTGACCCCTGGGTTGTGAAGATGCCCTGGAGAAGGAAATGGTAACTCCCTTCAGTATTCTTGCCCGAAAAATTCCATGGACAGAGGAGCCTGGTGGGATATAGTCCATGGGGTTGCAAAGAGTCAGGCATGACTGAGTGACTAACACTTAGAAACATGCTACGTATGTTACAGCTGAACACAGGGTGCTCTGGGAGTACAGAGTAGGGGCATTTACCGAAGACTGAATCAGGGAAGGGAATGGGGATCGGGGAAGGCTTTCCTGGAGAAGCTAATACAAATGGATTGAAATGGTGGGAGTTCATCTCCAGAGGTAGAAATGTAAGACTGATGAGCCTGCTGTGAAGTCCAGAGCTTCTGACGCAGAGTCTTCACTTTAAGATGTCTCATTCTCCTGTCGAATACAGTGAAGCCAGAGGCTTGGCTTTCCAGTGGCCCCAGTCCTGGGCCTGACCGTCTACTGCTGGTGTGCCACATCTCAGGATTCTACCCAAAACCTGTGTGGGGGATGTGGATGAGGGGCGAGCAGGAGGAGCCTGGCACTCAGCAAGGAGACGTCATGCCCAATGCTGACTCGACTTGGTATCTGCGAGTAACCCTGGATGTGGCGGCTGGGGAGGCGGCTGGCTTGAGTTGCCGAGTGAAGCACAGCAGTCTAGGAGACCAGGACATCATCCTGTACTGGGGTGAGAAGGAACTGGGGCCCAGCTCTGGATGGGAGGTGATAGTCCTTAAGCACAGAGGGAGGGCCTAGGGAAGGCGAGGGAAATGACACACCTANCGAGTGAAGCACAGCAGTCTAGGAGACCAGGACATCATCCTGTACTGGGGTGAGAAGGAACTGGGGCCCAGCTCTGGATGGGAGGTGATAGTCCTTAAGCACAGAGGGAGGGCCTAGGGAAGGCGAGGGAAATGACACACCTAGGATGGAGGAAATGAAGCCCCAGCCAGGAGTGATAGAAGGAGGGGATTCTCAAAGGGAAGGAATAAAGATCTGAACTCACAAAGGATTGAGACAACGTGTTCCATATACAAGAAGGAACAGACTAAAATCCCCACAGATCCAGAAATAGGTGGCAAGTAC
Organism: Neotragus moschatus; assembly: GCA_006410615.1. Taxonomy (NCBI): domain Eukaryota; kingdom Metazoa; phylum Chordata; class Mammalia; order Artiodactyla; family Bovidae; genus Neotragus; species Neotragus moschatus. The sequence goes on from SJYA01006937.1 coordinate 4,161, forward strand.
AGGATCCCAGGAAGATTTGCTCCCCAGAAGAGGCAACTGGGGACTTTGAAAGGCAGGGAAACAAAGATAGCTGTGGTTTATTGAGTGCTTTTTCGGTGTGAGCTGAACACTCTGCATAGAGCAGAGTATGTATGAACAATCATCCCAATTCTCCTTTGAGCAGATACTATGGTTTTCACGTTACAGATGAGAAATTGAGGCTAAGCTGGGTCAAACTGCCCTGAGTCTCATGATTAGAAAGTGGAAGAACTGGATTTAGACTCAGGTTTGGACTAGCTGTGAAACTCGTGCCTTCCTCCATATGAGTACTGGCATATGCTGAAGTGAACTGAATTATAGATGCCCAGACCCGCAAAAAGATGGGGCGTCTAAAAACTTCAGAGGAATACAAGTGGGCACATTAAACAGGACAAGATATAAGCATCTGCCATGCTCACATGTACTTATAGTAGGGGACCTGATACAGATTCCCGGGCTGAGACATATCCTGTATTCCCCCACACAGATGGGAACCGTGTGTCCAGGGGCTTGATTGTCATCCTGGTAATACTGGTGTTTGTCCTTCTGTTTGTTGGAGGCTTAGTCTTCTGGTTTAGGAAGCACCGGTAAGTCTCTCCTTTCCATCTCCTCCCTACCTCAACCCTTCTGCCTACGTTTTCTCCTCTTCCCTTTTCCTTAATGGTCTCTGTTTTCTCTCACAGCCGCTATCAAGATATCCTGTGACTCTCCTCCCCATACCTATCTGTCTGGACTTCAGGATCTCGGGCTTTAGCCCTCAGAATTTGAGGATGAAAGAGAGCTACCTTGAAGAAGCAGAGAACAGGCAGCTCTTCTCACACACTTTGAACATTTTATCTAAGAGGATTTGTTTGTTTGTTTGTTTTTTCTTTTAGTATACTACAAGTGTATATGTCCAAGTAGTTCTGTAAAAAAAAAGAAGTGCAAACTCAGATACCTCTCAGGACAAGCAGATAAAGGCTGCAGTGTAACTGTGTGTGATCATTATTTGAATGATGGAATATGCGGTCAGCTGGCAGATACTTTTCCTGTTCCAAGGAAGCAAGTGCAACTGTTCCTTGTGAAGTATAAAGTAAGACTCTGGCTTGGCTGTAACCTACCTTTTCTCAAGAAAAACAGAGGTCTAGCATTGTATGTGAACAAACCTATATTAGCGTGTTGAGAGAAACCTTTACAATATGTGGGGTGTTGTTCAGTTGCTCAGTCGTATCTGACTCTTTGCGACCCTGTCAGTTCAGTTCAGTTGCTCAGCATATCAGGCTTCCCTGTCCTTCGCCATCTTCNAACATTTTATCTAAGAGGATTTGTTTGTTTGTTTGTTTTTTCTTTTAGTATACTACAAGTGTATATGTCCAAGTAGTTCTGTAAAAAAAAAGAAGTGCAAACTCAGATACCTCTCAGGACAAGCAGATAAAGGCTGCAGTGTAACTGTGTGTGATCATTATTTGAATGATGGAATATGCGGTCAGCTGGCAGATACTTTTCCTGTTCCAAGGAAGCAAGTGCAACTGTTCCTTGTGAAGTATAAAGTAAGACTCTGGCTTGGCTGTAACCTACCTTTTCTCAAGAAAAACAGAGGTCTAGCATTGTATGTGAACAAACCTATATTAGCGTGTTGAGAGAAACCTTTACAATATGTGGGGTGTTGTTCAGTTGCTCAGTCGTATCTGACTCTTTGCGACCCTGTCAGTTCAGTTCAGTTGCTCAGCATATCAGGCTTCCCTGTCCTTCGCCATCTTCTGGAGCTTACTCAAACTCATGTCCATTGAGTCAGTGATGCCATCCAACCATCTCATCCTCTGTCATCCCCTTCTCCTCCTGCCTTCAATCTTTTCTAGCATCAGGGTTTTTTCTAACGAGTCAGCCAAAATATTGGAGCTTCAGTTTCAGCATCAGTCTTTCTGATGAATATTTCAGGTTGATTTCCTTTAGGATTGACTGGTTTGATCTTTTTGCAGTCCAAGGGACTCTCAAGAGCCTTCTCCAACACCACAGTTCAAAAACATCAATTCTTCGGCACTTACCCTTCCTTATGGTCCAGCTCTCACATCCATACATGACTACTGGTAAAACCATAGCTTTGACTAGACAGACCTCTGTTGGCAAAGTAATGTCTTTACTTTTTAATACGTTGTCTAAGTTTGTCATGGCTTTTCTTCCAAAGAGCATGCATCTTTTGATTCCATGGCTGCAGTCACTATCTGCAGTGATTCTGTGTGGGAAACATGATTTCTCAGAAATATCTCCTGGAATTTAATACTCATTCTTTCTTCCTTGCTTGCTGCCCCCCACCCTTAATTCAGACGTTCGGACTGACACATCAGCATTAGCTAGATGCTGTTCTGTACACAGAGCAAACCCCCTTATCTTCAAAGACCTTTCCTTACGACTCTTATATGATTACCTCCAGACCTCCAGGAGGAAGCCTCCTTGATTCCTGAATTCTAGTCTCTGTCTTGCTTTCCTGTGCTTAAAGATTACAAGATAAGTTAACAATAAAATATGTGCTCAGCAAGTTCTTGGGGAGTTGCTTCTCTGAATGCTCTCCCTGTGCTGTCTGTCATAATAGTATGTGTTTGAATATTATTCAGTGTGAAACCACCACAATTTGGAGCCCAAGAAAATAAAATCTGTTGCTGTTTCCACTGTTTCCTCATCTATTTGCCATGAAATAATGGGACCAGATGCCATAATCTTAGTTTTTTGAATGTTGAGTTTTAAGTCAGCTTTTTTTGGGATGTGGGATACTCCAAATATGCCTCTGCTGGATGACACTAGGCCTCCCGGTTTGTGTCTGTGATATAAAAAGTTTGTCCTGAATGATACATTGAGAATTTCAGAACCTTCTCTGTTCAGATGGTAAGGAGTCTTCCTACAATGCAGGAGATCTGGGTTTGATCCCTGGGTCAGGAACATCCCCTGGAGAAGGGGATGGCAACCCACTCCAGTAATCTTGCCTGGAGAATCCCATGGACAGAGAAGACAATCCATGGGATCACATCGAGTTGGTCATGACTGAGCGACTGATGCTTTCACTTTCAGAACTTACCTTCTATTTTGAACCTGAATTTACAAAGAGAGACATTTTCCAAGAAAGTTAGGTTGTAGGAAATAGAGTTTCAAGTTTTTACTGTCTCAAGTTTTTACTTCATGTAACTTGATTAAAAGAGGAGAAATCATAGTGTGAGTATAAAATGTAGAAAAAGCTACTTTTGGTAGTGATATTTCTCTCACGTGGCCAGTTGTTTTTTTCAGAGTGGATGAAGGCAGATTCTCCCACCTATAGCTATTAAATGAGACTATACGTGAGCTGGGCTGAACCGATTTGGACAGGCATGAGTGCTAGTGGTTGGCCCAGCTGTCTGTTCTATTCTTAGCCTAGATAAAAGAAGCAGGAAATGTAGAGGAACAGCAGCCTTTCCCGATGCGAAGAAATCTGAGGGTCAAGATAAAATAATCTGTAGCTACCAGGGAAGTAGTCGCTTGCTACTCAAGTCCCTTGAACATCCAGAAAAAAGACTAAGCTTGTGAAGTCTTTGCTTGAGAAAATTAAGATTTGTCATCTTCTGTGTTGGACTTGCAGATAAAACCTAGGATGTGTGTGGAAATGCAGCTAGTTTCTTGCCGGGGACCAGCCCCGGCAGGATCCAGGGTGATTCAAAGGGGAGACGGATAGGCAAGGAAAAATCTTATTTATTTAGAGATATAAGATTTAGGAAATGATAGTATAGTAGGAAAATTTTAGATGGAGAAAAGAGGCTGAATAACTTGGTTTATGTGTAAAGCCAATAAAGTTCCCCACAAGGAGCTTGCACCATCTATGTTGGGCCACTGGCGTCCATTTGAATATCAGAGAGTGCCCTGCCCTGGGCTCTCTCTCTTATGGATCTTAGCAGCCGGGACAAGTAAGTAGACATGGTGAGCCTCCACGCCCCAAATGGGAAGTCAGCCTGAAAAGAGAGTAAAGAGGAGACACGAGGGAAGCCCAGCATCAGTGCAAGACTCCAAAAACTATTTTTCAAAACCAGCCCATATACCCCAAGTTGTGCATAATGGAATATGCAGAGTTATACAGGGGCGGCAGTCCTGACCCTCATTGAGATCAGGCTTTCTTTTTGCATTCCATCCCATATATGAAAGGTCTCAGGCGGTTTACGTTATCTTATGGCCAAGAGACCCATTAACATTTTTATGGCTCTCTTCCTTGACAATTGTCTATCAACCAGAAAACTCCTTTTCCCTAGAAGTGTTTTTTCTTTACTCTGCATTACCCTCAAAATACTAAATAAAGTTATATTCCTTTAGAACAAAAGTGCAGTGGGTTGTAACTAAGAAAGTACTTAACTCAAAAGTCTAATATTGCTAATATCAGGTCTACTACCTGTTTTTCTATATATCAACTATGTCTTACAAATAAAAGATATGAAAGTTTGGCAGCAAGTATTAGCTCAACAAATGAAACCTTTAATCAGTCCTATTCTAATGATTTTGACTCCTTGGAAGCTCCTACATTTCTACGATGTTTTAAGCTTCCTGTGCCTCCGAGGTCGGGAGGCCTCAAACAATCACACGCGCAGCTGTATGAATCCTGTAGGCAGGCTAGAAAGCCATCAGAGGGGTTTTTGGATTGAAACACTTCCTGAATTGACTTTTTCCAGAGAATATCAGAAGAGTGGAAAAGCAGGCAGATTCTTATTTTTGAGGGGTAGATGCTCAGGAAATGCTAGAGGGAAAACCTGAGATTTGACTTGTCCTTGCCCATCAAATCTCCTGCTGCCTGACCTTGTCACGGGTGGGATTCCTCACGCTGGCTTCTGGCAGTCTCTAAATTCATGGTTTCCAAACTGGTTTCCTAACCTGTAGCCTCATCACCTGGAAAGTTGCAAATTATGTTGGGCCAACCCCTGCCAATGAGCTCTACTAAATGAGAAATCATAGGAGTGGGTCCCAGTCATCTGTGTTTTATCAAGCCCTCAGGTGATTCTTGGGGCTTCACAGGTGGTCAGTGGTAAAGAATCTGCCCGCCAATGCAGGAGGTGCAAGAGACGTGGGTTTGATCCCTGGGTCGGGAAGATCCCCTGGAGTAGGAAATGCCAACCTGCTCCAGTATGCATGCCTAGAAAATTCATTGGACAGAGGATCCTGGTGGGCTACAGTCCATGGGGTCACAAACAGTCATACGTGACTGAAAGACTTGGGGTGCGTGCGCACACACACACACACAGAGTTAATTCTGATGTTCAGATAAACCTAGAGAATCACTGTTTGTAAGTACTGTACATTGCTATGCAACAGATTCCTCAGAATGCTAAATGAAATGTTGGCTTGAGATTAGTTAGAGAAGGCCTCCTAGAGAGAGGAGAAATCGAAGCAGAAAGTAGAGATCCACTGAGGTGAACCAACAAGTGCACTGGATCAGGAGACAAGGATCTCCTCTTTATTCACTCACTTTATTCCTGTGCCAAAAGGAGATACTAATGTCTGTTTTGATCATGCTACAGATTGAATGTCTATGTGCTGTGTTCTCTGTTGAAAACTGAATACCCAAAGTGATGGTTTTAGATGGTGAGTTCTTTGGGAGGAGATTAAACCATGAGATCTGAGCTCTCATGAATGGGATTAGTGACCTTATAAAAAGGGTCCTTATCTATATATAGTATATATATAGATTTCCCTATATATATAGGGAACTCTACTCAATACACTGTTGTAATCTATATGGGAAAAGATCTCAAAAAGAATAATATGTATATGTATAACTAAATCACTTTGCTGTACACCTGAAACTAATGCAGGATTGTAAATCAGCCATAATCGTGAAGTCGCTCAGTCATGTCTGACTCTTTGTGACCCCATGGACTGCAGCCTCCCAGACTCCTCCATCCACGGGATTTTCCAGGCAAGAGTACTGGAGGGGGCTGCCGTTTCCTTCTCCAGGGGATCTTCTTGACTTGGGGATTGAACCTGGGTCTCCCGCATTGCAGGTGGAAGCTTTACCCTCTAAGCCACCAGGAAAATCCAAATCAGCTATATTCCGGTATAAATAATTAAAAAGGTCTTTGACTCCTCCACCACTTGCGAAGCAAGACACAGCAAGAATATGCGGTCTACGAACCAGGAAGTGGACTCAGTTGATCCGGTAGTTCTCAGCCTCCAGAATTGTGAGAAAAACATTTCTATTGTTTTTAAGCCACCCAGTTTATGGTATTTTGTTATGGTAGCCAAGTGGACAAAGATAGATAATCTTATAAATACCATGAGAAGCAATGTGTACAAATGTGTGGCAATCCACAATGCTTTTAAAAATGTAGCGCCTGTTCACAGTTTTTCATACCCTGCTGACCTCAGGGGATGCTCTTCAGCTTAGCTTCCTTGAGCAGTGTCTAGCTTCTGAATAATCCCTTTGGTCTTCTACAGTTTTCAGGCATATGTGTTAATGTCCTTTCTGAAATCTTTTTTGGAATGCTTCAGCATGAATTTACCATAGCTTTGGTTCATTTTTAAGCAACTTTGGTTTGATTTGGAAGTAAATGTTTATTCTCCAGGGGGGGAAAAAAAAAAAAGAAAGAAAGAAAAGCCAAAGCCTCAAGCTTCAGCAATATTTAACCATTCTGTAACAAATGAAACAAATGAAAAAAAATGAAAAGTACAGTATTATTTATTATATTTATCCTATTCTTATACTAGTCATTAAAATGTCAGTAATGTGTCAAGAGTCATAATGGCCCCAATGCTGTGTCTTTTTCTTCTAGTTTGGAGAAGCCAGTGGGCTCCTAGAAAGTGACACAATGCAGTCACTCTTGTGTTGTGTCTGGTGCTGTTAGCTTTGTAGGTGGTTGTCTAATGTGGCTTGTTCTAGTGAGTTTGCAGCCTCACCTGGGACAGCCATGGTGCTGCCCCCTCATCAGAGCCATCTGAGTCTAGCACAGAAACAGCACAGAAAGATGGAATTGTTCTTAATGGAGGCANAAAGTGACACAATGCAGTCACTCTTGTGTTGTGTCTGGTGCTGTTAGCTTTGTAGGTGGTTGTCTAATGTGGCTTGTTCTAGTGAGTTTGCAGCCTCACCTGGGACAGCCATGGTGCTGCCCCCTCATCAGAGCCATCTGAGTCTAGCACAGAAACAGCACAGAAAGATGGAATTGTTCTTAATGGAGGCAGGTTGGTGAGAACTTCATCTGAAAACAGTCCAGTGTGAGGAAAATTAATGTCGAGCAGGTCATTTTCACGCTGAGGAATGTAAATGAACCTGTGGTTAACACTTCCCCTTTTTGTTAAGGGTGTCACCAGCAGGTAGCCGATGGTTTAGTTTGTCCATTAGGTAGGTGACATACAGCAACCAAACTCTTGTTTCTTTTGGGGTTAAGTGACCAATCGCAGACCCACTTCATTTGAGCTCATCTAAAAGGCTTTTGGGAACCAAGAGAAACAAATTGATTTTCCACAGATAAATGGAAAATCAATAGAATGTAAATACTTGACCCCCAAGTGCATTCGGGGAATCTCCACAACCTGGTGGTCACCTGGGGCCATGAGTGGATGTGATGTTGACTCAAGATCCCTGAGAAAAGGGATCCCTGGGTGGGGTGTCATCCTGCCACCCAGATGACACCTGGCATCATGTATAAAGCAGCCACTGCCCCTGACCAGGCAGACAAGCCTCCGCATTGGACATCTGTCCAACCTGAACCTAAAACCTCCTAGCCTGGGCTTCTGGAAGTGCAGACTTGACCAGCTGTGTCTTGCCTTTGCTCTTGAGCCTGCCTCTCAGGAAGGATCTTCTTCCAGTGTCCAGGAAGACCCACCCTGTCCTGTGATCTGGTGTCCTAGCTGACCTGGAGGGCAGTCTTGCTCTGGAGCCACGGTTTCCACAGAGCAGCTCACCTGCATGGGTCACCTCAAGTCAGGACCTTTCTGCCCAAGTTCTGTCCCTGCTCTCAAAGATAAAATGTGGTCCACTGAACCTTGCCAGATGAAAAGATGACTCATTTTACATTTAATCTTTCAAAATATGAAGCGGAATAGAGATTAGGCAGAGTTGGCAGTTATTTTTTTTTCTACATTTTTCTCCAAATGATTAGTATTAATGAATATATTACAAACTATGCCCGGATGGTACATTTAAGTGCTTTCAACTTTAAAAATTAATAGCAAATTAATGATGATAAAATTTCTCGTGGTGGGAAGATGGACTAATCCTTCAAGTTAAGATAACAGCTAACTAAAAATTAAAGTGATCTTTTGAGAAAGGGCACTTTGGAACAAAACAATTATTTTGCTATCAAACGTTTTGTTGGAAAGTGTGACCATCTTGTTTATTAGAGCTAAGATTCTCATTCATGGACTGGATTTTAATTCAATGCAGTAACACCTCATTAACTTTTTAGACTGTAGATAAGCCAACTTGGCTGACTTGCAAAGTATTTTGAGGATAAATATACAGAAGGATGTTGCCTCATAACTGCATGGCATTCTGAAGTTTAGAATGTTATTTATGCAGTAACTGTGGCTGCTGTTGTATTCATTTTTTTTTCTTTTTTCTTTTTCCAAACTTTCAACTTTTTATTTTGTGTTGGAGTATAGCTGATTAACAATGTTGTGGTAGTTTCAGGTGAACAGCTGAGGAAATCTGCCATACACATACATGTATCCTTTCTTACCCAAACCCCTCCAATCCAGGCTGCCATGTAACATTGAGCAGAGTTCATGTTCTGTACTGTAGGTCCCTGTTAGATATCCACTTTAAATATAGCAATATGTTCATTTTAGTTCTAAACAAACTGACCCAGAAGTAAGAGATTAGCTCTGGAAATGCGAACTGAGAGGCTTTGATTTTTCTTTTCAGAGTTTCTCTGAAGAATCTATTTTTCCTGAGAAAACTTAACGATGGTTTTCATAAACTCGCTAGTTATTCATTTTTGCTGGAAGTAATATAATTGTTTTTCTTAACAGCTTTCTTAACGTATAAATTGATATGAAATAAACTGTATAACTTAAAGCTTACAGTTTGATCAGTTTTGACATAATCATACCTGTGAAACCATCACCATAATTAAGGGAATGAATATACCCATCTGTCCCAAAGGCTCCATCCCTTTTGTAATCTCTCTCCTGTCTTCATCCTCCTTCATCCCATCCCCAGGTAACCTCTGATGGCTCTCCCTAACTTGATTAGAATACATTTTCTAGGACTTTCTATAAATGAAATCATGTAGTATGTAATTTTTAATGTTATTGTTGCTATTATTGTTATTATTAATATTATTATTATCCTGCATGGGGGCAGGGGGCAGGTCTCATTTTGCACTGTGAGAGTTCATTTCTTTTTCATCCTTTCTTCGGATAGTCAATCTTTTTAAATTTGGGCATTCTGATTGTTGTGTAGAGGCAGTTCATTGCGGTTTTAAATTAATGCATTTCCCTAACGTCTAATAAGGCTGAGGATCTTTTTCATGAGCTGATTTTACATACATTCATATATCTTTCTGAAGAAGTGTCTGTTAAAATATTTTACCCATTTTTATTTGTTTTTTAAAATTTATTTGTAATTCAGGGGAAATTTCTTTACAATGTTGTGTTGACTTCTGCTATACGACAGTGAGAATCAGCCATAATTATACATATATCACCTCCCTCTTGAGCCTCCCTCCCCTACCCCCATTCCACCCCTCTAGGTCATCACAGAGTGCCAAGTTGGGCCCCTTGTGGGTTTTTTTAATATGCATTTATTTATTTTAATTGGAGGCTAATTACTTTACAATATTGTATTGGTTTTGCCATACATCAACATCCATCTGCCACAGGTATACACGTGTTCTCCATCCTGAACCCCCCTCCCTCCTCCCTCCTCGTACATCCCTCTGGTCGTCTCAGTGCACCAGCCCCAAGCATCCAGTATCATAGGGACTTCTCACCAGCTATCTATTTTACACATGCATGCATGCTAAGTCACTTCAGTCGTGTCCAACTCTTTGCAACCTTATGGACTGTATGTCAATGCTACTTTGTCTTCATCACACTCTCTTCAGATTGTATAAATCTTTCACTTTTTACCCGTTTTTAGAAATCATGTTAACTTTGTTTTCTTACAGTTGAGTTCTGGCATTTGTTTAGAAAACCAGGACACAAATCATTTATCAGGTATATGTTTCTGCAGATATTTCTCCAGTCTGTGGGTTATCATCCTTTTACTAGTGTCTTTGCAAGAGCAGAGTTTTTAGTTTTGATGAAATATACTTCATAGCTGTTCTTCTGTGAATCATGCTTTTGGTGTGGTAGTTAAGAAATATTTGCCAAGCCTAAATTCACAAAAGTGAATTTCCTCTATATCTTCTTCTCAGATTTTGTTTTGCCTTTGATGTTAAGTAGTACAGAATCATTTATTGAAATGACTGTGTTTTCTTTTGCATTTGTTGAAAATCGTGACCGTGATTATCTGGTTGGGTTTATATATAGATTATCCTGTACAATTTGTCTCTTCATCTTTATGTGCTGCTGTTGCTGCTAACTCACTTCAGTCTTGTCGAACTCTGTGTGTCCCCATAGATGGCAGCCCATCAGGCTCCCCCGTCCCTGGGATCTCAAGGCAAGAACACTGGAATGGGTTGCTATTTCCTTCTCCAATGCATGAAAGATAAAAGTGAAAGTGAAGTCACTCAGTCGTGTCCGACTCTTTGGGACCCCATGAACTGCAGCCTACCAGGCTCCTCCATCCATGGGATTCTCCAGGCAAGAGTACTGGAGTGGGTTGCCATTGCCTTCTCCTCATCTTTATGTGACTGTCTTAATTACTTGTAGCTTAATAATGTCTTGAATTTAAGCAGTGTCAGACTTTCTTTTTTCTTTTTTTAATTTTAATTTGAAGTTGTTTAAGCTTTTCCATATGAATTTTACATCAGTCTGTCGATGTCTATAGCAAAGCCTACTGAGATTGAATTTGTATGAAGCCTCTGAGGGTCTCAGAGACAGGGGGAGTCAGCACTTTACTGCAAGCTCTTTTTCCATGGATCCCACTGGGGACTTTCAGAAAAGCTCAGAATGAGCCCTAAGAATGGACCACTGAGAGGCATATCTTGGAGAGAGGAACATTAGCCTTGCAGGAGGGGATAAGAATCTACCCCATGCAGTTCCCCTATCTTGCCTAGAGGAAAAGATGCCTTTCTCATGGGAAAAGGACAACACACTCTAGGGCAATGATGGAAATTCATTGTAGCTAGGAGAAGGAAACTCCTGGGGGGAAGGGCAGAAATCTGTTGGACACAGAACNAGAATCTACCCCATGCAGTTCCCCTATCTTGCCTAGAGGAAAAGATGCCTTTCTCATGGGAAAAGGACAACACACTCTAGGGCAATGATGGAAATTCATTGTAGCTAGGAGAAGGAAACTCCTGGGGGGAAGGGCAGAAATCTGTTGGACACAGAACCACACAAGAGGCCAAAGACTTGAGAAGGCCATAACCCTGAGGCAGTATCTCAGACTTAGCACAGAAGACCGAGACTTAAGCAGAACAACAGAAAATATCACCCTCTCGATTCCCCATATCACCAAACAAATCCAAGTAACTAGCAACAGCAGAATAGTACTGGGAAAGGGACGGAGGAGAGACAAGGGTATGCAAAGAGACTATCTGAGGCACAGTGTAAAGCGAAGACAAAGCTCAGTGTCGAAAAGTCATTGCTCTGGAAAACTAACTCTCATGTTGAGACCAGGAATCACTACAGGAATCTGAAGCCTGTCACACACTGAGGGTGGACAGAACAACAACCCCGAACCCAACCCAACTCCTAACCAGGTTCACTCAAAACCCTAAAGACACAGCAAAAGGAAATGTGTGCACAGTTTCTTACCTCAGTCTCCACTGTCCTACACAACATGTTTGGCTTCAAAGTAAAAACACACAAAAAGGCAAGAAAAATCACTCTCCCAAGAAACAAAGTGATCACCAGAACTGGAATCTGATACAACAGATATTGGAGCTATCAGACAAGGGATTTCAAATAATTATGGTTAACATGTTAAAGGCTCAAGTGGAAATGGTGAAGGATTTCCCTGGTGGTCCAGTGGTTGGGACTTCATCTTCCAGTACTGGAGGAGTTGTGAGTTCAATCCCTGGTTGTTGAGCTATCATCTCACATGCTGCATGGGCAAAGACCCCAAACATAAAAGAAGCAATATTGTAACAAATTCAATAAAGACTTAAAAATGGTCCACATCAAGAAATCTTTTAAAAAATGAAAATGGTAGACATTATGCAAGATAAACAGGTAGCTACAGTAGAAAAACAAACTAAGAAAGAACAAAACAGAAATGCTAGAAGTGAAAAGCACAGTAGAAGAAATAAAGAATACCTTCAATGGGCTCATCACGAATCTCAGCACAAAGAAGGAATCAGTGAACTCAAGGATCCATCAACAAAAATTACCCAAACTGAAAGTGAAGTGAAAGTCACTCAGTCATGCCCGACTCTTTGTGATCCATGGGATTCTCTAGGCCAGAATACTGGAGTGGGTAGCCTTTCCCTTATCCAGGGGATCCTCTGAACCCAGGGATTGAACCCAGGTCTCCTGCACTACAGGCAGATTCTTTACCAGCTGAGCCACACGGGAAGCCCACCCAAACTGAAACACGAAGAAAATTTAGAAAAATAGCCAAGATAATATAAGACAGTCGAGCATGAATGTAATTGGAATCCAAGAAGACTGAGGGGTGAGAGATTAAGTTTTAAATTTTTTATTGTATGACAACATAATGGGTGAGAATTCCCCCAAATTAAATGACAGACAACAAACCACAAATACTGAGGTTAAGAGCCCCCAGTAAAACTCCCCTTGGCATATCACATTCAAACTAGTGAAAATGAAAGGTAAGAGAAAAATCTTGAAACAACCAGAGAAAAAAGAAACTTTACATGGAAAGAAAAAATAAGAGTTACATCAAATTTCTCATCAGAAACTATGCAACTCAGAAGTCTATACCTAGAAAATATCTTTAAAAAATTTAAGGTGCCATTGCTGGTGCTAGTGTAAACTAGCACAGCTACTTTGGAAAACGCTTTGGCAGACAGTTCCTTAAAATATAAAACATAGCGCATTTTACTTCTGTTCTAAAAGGTACAGTAATCTGATGAGTAGGTTCACATTTTAAAAATCATCACCTTGAACAAAAAATATATTCAATAATTATAAATAAGCACAGGAAAAGATATTTACTCAAGAGAAATAAACACAAAACAACTTCTAATAAATATATACATGTAACAATTTTATTCATAAGAGATAAAAACTAGAAAGAAACCAAATGTCCCTCAGTTGGTGAACGGATAAAGACAGTGTGGTACATCTACACCCAGCAATAAAAAGGAGTGACCTGCTGGCATATATAACCATATGGTTGAATCTCAAATACATTTAGTTAAGTGAGAGGAGCCAGAACCAAAAGCCTACATACCATATGTTTCTACTTACTGGACAATCTGGAAAAGGTAAAACTATAGGGATAGAGATCAGACCAGTGGCTACCAAGGCTTAGGAGTGGGGGAGGGGTGAAATACAAAGAAGCAGACCAGGAAATCTGGGGGGAGGAGGCAACGCTTCTGTACCTAGATTGTGGTCATGGATCCATAGTTCTGTGCTTCCTTCCAACCTCATGAAATTGTATAGCATAGAAGTGTGCTCTAGGTAAGTAAATAAATAAACAAACCAAAATAAACTCCCCCTGCACATCATCCTACATGACAGCATGTGCTACCAAGGATGCAGAGTAACTGGAACTCATGCTGCTGGCGGTCATATAAACTGTTACAGGCACTATGGAAAGGTACTTGGCAATATCTGCTAAGGAAACGTATGTACATCCTACAAATCATCAGTTCCACCTGTAGACATATATGCAACAGAAGCATATATTTACCAATGAAATTAAGTACCAGGCTATTCTTAGCAGCTTTATTTGTATTAGCAAAAACCTGGACACTATGCCAGTATCCACAAACAGTGGAATGGATAATCAACCACAGTGTAGTCATAAATGGAATACTGTATGGCAATGAAAATAAGGGAAATACTGCTCACATGACACCCTCCATGACTCTCACAGGCAATAAGAGTATGTAATGTAGGATTACATTTACATAATCAAAGATGTTACAAGTCAGAACAGTGGGGTCTCAAAGAGTTGGAGACGACTGAGAGATGTTCACTCAGACTTGGAAAGGATCACAGGGATTCTAGCAATGTTCTATTACTTTACATACGTGTTGGTTATTGGTGGGTCAACTTTGTGAAAAACCATTGATCTGTTTACTTAATATTTGTGCACTTTTCCTGTTTGCAAAGTATACTTCCATTTTAAAAGTCTGAAAAGCAGAGTATGTACATTTCTTTTTCTTTCCTTTTTATTTATTTTTTTTCCCTAAGGTTAAGTTTGCGGATCAAAGATTCTTTGATTCCAGAGGAGAGGAATGAGAATCGTACTGAAAGCTTTTGTTCCTGATTGGACAGAAGGATGGAAGCAGCTTTTGACTACTTGCTTGATCATGAATGGTGCCAGAGGCTACACAACAAACAGTGGACGTAGGAACTGTATGTCCATTTTTAGAGGTGGGGAAGACCCAAGGACAAGAAGGTGAGTGGTTTCAACTACGATCTGTGATTCCGCATTTCTAGAATGACAATCTTCGGGAACATCAGAGAGTAAAAAGGCCTCTAAAGAGCATCCAGTCCAGCCTCTTTAGTTTACAAAAGGGGAAAATGTGCTCCAGAAGAGAAAGGGGTCATTCAGGATTGTCCATCTACTGAAGGAAAGGGGACCAGAGCTTCAGTCTCCTCAGTTTCCTCCCGTGCAGGTCCAACCTGTGTCATGACCAGCATTTACAGACAGATCCTCAAAGCTCTTTAAGGAAGGGAGGGAAGAGAGCATTAAACTGGGAGTTGAAAGACCTGGACCCTAGCCTGGTTTTGCCAAGGAAGCTTACCTTCACCTTTGGGTTTTAACGTCTCCACCTGTGAAATACAGGGTGACAATACAAAAATCAACAAGAGATAGCAAGTTTTGGATCCATGACAGAGGCAGATCCAGGTTGTGTGGGACCCGAAGCTTTATAATACTTGAGGCCCTCTTTAAGGACAGGAATACAAAATTACCAACACAAAATTAGGAACAAAAGTGAATATTTAAAGTGAGAGAAGAAATATAATAGAGCACACATTTGAAGAAAGTCGACAAATGCTAGACATATCTCAAAATTAAGGGAAAATGACATAATAAATAAAAGCATAAATACCCGACACACCTCTGTAATAGTGCCACTTTTCTGTTATAATTGGAGACTCAGTTCAGTTCAGTTCAGTC
>SJYA01006938.1:0-19586 GCA_006410615.1 Neotragus moschatus
GGCCTGGTGTGCTGCGATTCATGGGGTTGCAAAGAGTCGGACACGACTGAGCGACTGAATTGAACTGAAAGGGACCACTGGTCCTTTTAGGGCCAGGGCCCAGTGAGTAGAGAGACCATCACCAGGTTCTGGAGATATTCTGGGTGACTTTACTGAGTGATGGGCTCAGAGTCCATCCAGGCTGAGACTACCTAATTCCCATCCTTGGAGGCCTCTGTCTCCATCTGAGAGACTCTTGGAGCGTCACTGACTCTATTCGCTTTTCTTTTAACAACCTGATTGCTCCATACGGTTAAAATGCAGACACTGAAGCCAAAGATGACCAAAAAAAAAAAAAAAAAAGAATTCACATTCAAAATGTATTTGTGTGTTATGGTCCCTGATGCAGCAGGGATGGTAGCTCAAGAGGACAGGGGAGGGGAGAGAGCTGGGTGGGGAGCTACTTCTGGAGTGGGTGGTGCAACCAGGCGCAGATGGATGCTGGGCAGTCAGTGCAGCCTGGTGACGCTCCCCAGTCCCACACCCTGAGAGCACACATGATTAGTCTGACATTCTGCCACATGGCGTTTACATCACAGAATCAGGGAAATGCCCCCTTCAGGCTTGTCCCCCAGAGAACAGATCGTCAAGCAGGGACCTGTGTACCACTACCATGAATGTCCCCCTGGGCCACGCAGGCCCTCACCGTGGGCATCCAATCACGCCAGGGGAGGTTGCCAGGCCACAGTGCCCTGGCCACCAGGGGGCACCCAGCAAGGCTCCTGGGAGAGTCACTCTCCAGGCTGCCATGGCACTAGTTTACTTTTCATGTAAAAAGTTTTTCAGTTCAGTTCAGCCGCTCAGTTGTGTCCAACTCTTTGCCACCCCATGGACTGCATCTCACCAGCCTTCCCTGTCCATCACCAACTCCCAGAGCTTACTCAAACTCATATCCATCGATTCAGTGATGCAATTCAACCGTCTCATCCTCTGTCATCCCCTTCTCCTCCTGCCTTCAATCTTTCCCAGCATCAGGGTCTTTTCCAGTGAGTCAGTTCTTTGCATCAGGTGACCAAAGTGTTGGAGTTTCAGCTTTAGCACCAATCCTTCCAATGAATATTCAGGACTGATTTCCTTTAGGATGGACTGGTTGGATCTCCTTGCAGTTCAGGGGACTTTCAAGAGTCTTCTCCAACAGCACAGTTAAAAAGCATCAATTCTTTGGCGCTCATCTTTCTTTATAATCCAAATTTCACATCCATACATAACTACTAGAAAAACCATAGCTTTGACTAGACAGACCTTTGTTGACAGAGTAATGTCTCTGCTTTTAATATGTTGTCTAGGTTGGTCATAGCTTTTCTTCCAAGGAGCAAGTGTCTTTTAATTTCCTGGCTGCAGTCACCATCTGCAGTGATTTTGGAGCCCCCAAAATAAAGCGTCTCGCTGTTTCCATCATTTCCCCATCTATTTGCCATGAAGTGATGGAACCGGATGCCATAATCTTAGTTTTCTGGATGTCGAATTTTAAGTCAACTTTTTCACTCTCCTCTTTGACTTTCATCAAGAGGCTCTTTAGCTCTTCTTCACTTTCTGCCATAAGGGTGGTGTTATCTGTGTAAAAAGTTTTTATGTGCCCTTTTTATGGCAAAATGTAGGGCTTCCCTGGTGACTCAGATGGCAGAGAATCTACCTGTAATGCAGGAGACGCGGGTTTGATCCCTGTGTTGGGAGATCCCTGGAGACAAGAATGGCAATCCAACCCAGTATTCTTGCCTGGAGAATCCCATGGACAGAGGAGCCTGGCGAGCTGTGGGCTACAGTCCATGAAGTCACAGAGTTGGATATGACTGAGCGCCTAACACTTTCACTTTCATATATAGCATAAAGCTTGCCACCCTGGCCATTTTTGAGAGCACAGCTCAGCTGCGTGAAGCATGTTCACCCAGCTGCAGACCACCTCCAAAGCCTTTTCATCTCCCGAACTGAAGCTCTGCCCGCGAAACACTGACTCCCGGGCCCCTCCCCAGTCCCTGACCCCCAACCCCACCATCTACCTTCCATTGCTATGGACCTGACTCCTCCAGGGACCTCAGGTAAGGGAACTGTCCAGTGTTTGTCCTTTTGCGTTTGGCTTATGTCACTGAGCACAGCGTCCTCAAGGTTCACCCAGGTGGCAGCACCTGTCGGCGTCCCTCCTTCCTGAGGCCGAGCAGGACTCCATTGTGTGGAGCACGCTCTGTTCACCCATCATCCATCGGTGAGCACTTGTCAATTTACGTTACACCATCTTTTCTTGGTAAAGTAACACAGGTACTTAGGGTTTCAAATGTTCAGGTAGAACAAAAGACATAGAATGAAAGACAGTCTTCCCACTGTGCGGCCCTCCAAGCCTGAGAGCAAGACTAAGACTCAGCTGGAGACCGGCTCGCGTGTCCTGTCCTCCCAGCTCCCCTCCATGCCGTAACGGCCCAACCAGCGTCCCTTGCGGACTCACCGAGGTCCGTGTCCAGGTCCCTGTGCTCTCACGGCCGACCTTGTGGGGATGCTGGTGCCCCCACAGGCTGAAGACTCAGGACTGTGGCCCCCCGGAGGAAAGGCTCGGAGTGGGCAGGGGCGGGCAGTGGAGGGCTCCCGGGGACGCGGCCCGTTCAGAGGCTGCTCTTGGGCCAGCTTTGGCAGCCGGTGTTTCCTGGAGGATTATCTGCTTCACCCTTTGTTTGTCTTGGATTGAGAGGATCCTTTCATTTCCTCTGCTGCTCTGCTTATTTCCTGTTCCCTTCTTAAAATTCTCTGTTTGTTTCTCTTTCTATTATTCTTGATGGAATTATCTAGTGTTTTTATCTATTTTATAGGTTTTTTTTTTCCCTCCAAGATCTGCTTGTGGGTTTATGATTCTATTACTTTTCTATTTCAATTACTCCATGTTTACTCTTAGTAATTCTTTTCTTCTGGTTTTCTTCTGTTTTAAAATTTGTTTTCTTGCATATCACATTAAAAACCAATTGTATGTCCATTTGTTTTCACCTAAATATAGATATTTTTAAATATGCTTTTTAAATTTATATTTTGTTTTTAACCTTATTTTATATTTTAACCACATGCCATAGGTTCTAGTGTTTTTACTTATATATTATTTTCTCTTTTTTTCTTCTTTTTATTTTTTTTTCTTCTTTTTATTTTTTAATTTTTTTTTCTTACATGATAGTATACATGTTTCAGTGCCATTCTCCCAAATCTTCCCACCCTCTCCCTCTCCCTCAAAGTCCAAAAGTCCATTCTATTCATCTGTGTCTCTTTTGCTGTCTCACATACAAGGTTATCATTACCATATAGCCTATCTTTGAGGCTTTCTTTCATTTTGGAACCAGTGGCTATTGGCGAGTTTGGGGGGGGGGAGCAGTTTTCTGGTAGTATTTTTTTTTTTTTCCTATTTCCANGATAGTATACATGTTTCAGTGCCATTCTCCCAAATCTTCCCACCCTCTCCCTCTCCCTCAAAGTCCAAAAGTCCATTCTATTCATCTGTGTCTCTTTTGCTGTCTCACATACAAGGTTATCATTACCATATAGCCTATCTTTGAGGCTTTCTTTCATTTTGGAACCAGTGGCTATTGGCGAGTTTGGGGGGGGGGAGCAGTTTTCTGGTAGTATTTTTTTTTTTTTCCTATTTCCATTATTAATGCCTAAAAAAAATTTTGCACTTCAACTAGAGAATGTGATCTCTGGATATAGTGAGGTTTTCTTTGTCTCCTTAAACACTTGAAGGGGAAACGTCCCCTTTGTGTCAGGGTGAGAAATTCTTAGGTGAAGCCGTTAATTACAAAGGCCTGGTGGACCCGCTGAGGTAAGAGCACAGTGTCCTGTTGCCCTTGGTAACGACACCAGAGGGACCCATAGGGTCCTGGCTTAGACTTTGCTGGGTTTCACCTCCACTCGCCCCAACTGAGAGGAGGGACCTACGTCTCCGGTTCCTTCTGGGTCTTCTCTGCACCCGCTGCTTTTGCTTCCTGCGTCTTGGCACTGTTCCGGATCTGCATCTCCACCCGGGGGCTCTCCCTGGGTGGGCTGCTCCCTGACCACGTGGGCAGCCCCTGGCCAGGAGGAGGTTCCCCAGCCTGTGGGCGGCCCCAGCCTCGCTGACGGGACCGGCAACCACCACTGCACTCCCTCTTGCATCTGTCAGCGTGTCAGGTCCAGCCTCCCCTGTACCTACAGCCGTGCTTCCTATAGAAAGACGTCCCCACACACCCTGAGGAATGTTCTCTATCGAGAGGTGAACAGGACGAGGAAGGTCAGCAGGGACGGGGCCACAGCCTGAGAAGGATCCACAGGGACGGCTGGGGCACCTGAAACCCGGACCTCAACCAGGGCCTCAGCCCCACCCAACCTGGCACGTCTGAGCATCCGGGTTAGCACACTCTCAAGCCCCATCATGGGCCGGTGCCTGAAAGCAGTTCTGGAGACCCCCAGCCCCATGAGAATTATGTTCACTCCTGGGGGTGCCTGAGAGAGAGAAGCAGCCACCTGGAAGAAAGTCGGCTTAGTTCCCTGCCTGGGAAGGAAAACCTCCTGCCTTCATGTCTGAGCGCTAGCCTGCTGGCCCACTGGGTCTCACCTGACCTCACCTGGCCTCACCTGTCCCCACTTGGCCCCAACTGTCCCCACCTGGCCTCATCTGATCCCATCTGGCCTCACTTATTCCCACCTGGCCCCCAACGGTCCCAGGCCTATGCCTGTCTGTTCCCACAACTCCCTGCTGCAGACCAATGGACGCCCTGAGGACAGGCCTTTGGGGGGATTTGGGTGATGGTTCCAAAGCCCTGAGCCTTCAACTTTGGCCTGAGGCCACTCGTGCAAGGAAAGTTCACAGTGAGGAGTAGGGTAGGTCTTCTGGCTCATATAGGAGTTCACTTGAATTTTATGCCAGTGAAACAGCCTGTTTGTGGCCTGTCAAATCTATACAGTACATCCACTTTAATTATTAATGGAAAAGGGTGCATGGTCTAGAAGAGTGTTCATGTTAAAAATAAAGATTAAATGCCTCCTTTCCTGGGATGCCAGTGCTGGCCCTTTGATGATAAGACTCCCTCCCAGGTGCCAAGGCTGTGCTGACTCGCTCGTGGTTGTTGACCAGTCGCTAGGTCATGTCCAACTCTTTGCAACCTCATGCTGTATCTGCTGTACACCAGGCTTCCTGTCTTTCACTATCTCCCAGAGCTTGCTCAAACTCATGTCCATTGTGTCGGTGATGCCATCCAACCATCTCATCCTCTATCACCCCCTTCTCCAGCCTTCAATCTTTCCCAGCATCAGGGTCTTTTCCAATAAGTTGGCTCTTTGCATCAGGTGGCCCAACTATTGGAGCTTAAGTTTCAACAGTCCTTCCAATAAATATTCAAGATTGATTTCCTTTGGGATTGACTGGTTTGATCTCCTTGCACTCCAAGGGACTCTCAAGATTCTTCTCTAACACCACAGTTCAAAAGCATCAATTCTTCAGCCTTCTTTGTGGTCCAACTCTTACATCCGTACATGACTACTGGAAAAACCATGGTTTTGACTATATGGACCTTTGGTGATAAAGAGATGTCCCTGCTTTTTAATATGCTGTCTAGGTTTGTCATAGCTTTTCTTCCAAGATGCAAACTCGCTAGGTACTTGCTAGTCTTTTTTTTTTTTTTTTTAAAGCTTGAAGGAATGTAACCCTGACCTATTAATGCTCTTTGTTGTGAAAGACATAAAACTGCTGAAACCCATGCTCTTTGGAGCTGTTCCTCAGAGTTATCTGAGAGGCTGTCATCCAGGCTATCATTCCCAATTTGGCTCAAATAAAACTCTCTTTTTATTACTATTACAGACGACTTGGTTGTTTTTCCCCAAAGGACAAAGTCGACAGCAGGGGGAGCCCATGCTGCAGTGTGAGGCCCACTCAGCTGTCCTGGCCTGAGAAGGCTCTGCTCAGGTGTGGCAGCAGGTGGGGCCCGGCGGGTGTCAGGACACATGTTTTCAGTGGGCAGAGCACACATGCACCCTGGGCAGAGGCCATGCAGTCTCTTCCTGGAGACTGGATTTTTACGTGAAAACTGACATTGGTACCATCTAGAGGCCACATCTGTTCTAAAGGCTCCACATCCTCCTCGAGACCAGGGCCGGAGGTGTGCAGGCCTCTCAGGAACTCACCTGACATGAGGTGAGGCCGGACCCACATCCACATGGAGTCTCCCCACAGGCCGCAGTGTCCCTTGGGGGTTGCCATGAAGGGGCTTTGTCCCTGGAGGAGCCTGTGAGTCTCAACCAGTCCCCGACCCAGCAGGGCCTCTGGAGAAGCACCGGGATCCAGCCCACGTTCGACTCTGGAGATGACCGTTGGGCAGTTTGGCCAGGGCTCCAGGGAGGGAGGGGGCAGAGGAGGCAGAACAGCCAACGAGGCCAGTTCCCGAACAGCAGTGGTGGGCGGGGCTGGGGCCGTGGCTGGGAGGCTGGCCCGGGTGGGCAGAGGCCACCCCCATCCGGGCGGGCCGGGTGCCCAGGCCTGCCGAACCCCCGCTGCTAAGGAGGAGCCCCAGCTTGGGGGTTCTGAGGGAAAATCTGGGGCAGTGGGGGCCTGAGATGGGATCTCAGCAAACCTGCTGAGTCAGGCCAACGCTGTGGTCTCACTGCCTCCAGGATCAGCCATGGCCGTCAGCCCACCTCCAGCTACTTCCTGTTTCCCTGTGACCTTGGGATCTGGTCTTTATCACACGCAGGGCTCCTCCTGCTGCACAAGGGGGTGGACACTGGGGGCCTGTGCACCATCAGCCACAGGCCTCATGTGGGAACCAGCTGGCTGAGCCCTCAGAGCAGACCCTATGTCCACCCATCCTGGCTCAGAACAAGCTGACCCCCTTTCAGATACAGATGAACCACGTACTGAGGCCAGACAAGCCCAGAAACAAGAGCCTATCCACCCACTTTACCGAAGGGGCCACCCGGCCTCCCCGGCAGGAGCACCAGGCTCAAGTGGGCTCTGATACCAGGTGGGTAGGCACCAGCCTGGTGGCATCTGCTGCTCCCATCCTGAGCTTGGCTGATCCAGTGGCCCCACATAGGGTCAAGCCATATCCCATCGCCGAGACTTCTGAACTCTGCTGCCAGAAGACAAGGACCCCATGGTCCCGGTGAACAAGCAGGGCAAGGACCGTCCCCCCAGCCCACTCGTGGGAGGGCAGCTAGGTAGGTGGATGTGGTTTCCTGCTCTCCCCCTGAGGAGGACAAGCTTGCTCCCCATGTGGGTGGAACATTCTCTGCTCGGGGTCAGCCCAGGGTGGGCTCCGCCCAGAGGAGTCTGCTCATGGCATGGGGCAGGGCCAGTGCGTGCAAGGCCCCTCCAGCATCCAGCTTGCTTCTGGCTTCCAGTTAGGTCGCCAGTGTCCAGGAAGGTGCTGTTAGGCTCCTGGCCGGATATATGACTCCCCTTGTGTTTCTGGTTAACTCAGGGAGACCATTAACATAGAATTTTACAAGTTGTTTAATCCCTGGATCATTTGTATTCCTTTTCCACAAGCCTTCTCGGCTCTGTTAGTTTCTATTTATGCCCTAAACAAGATCTATTCTATTTATTCAAAGCAAGATCCAGCCAGCATATAAAACCGGGCCTGACTTTGTCTGAAAATCTGGCAAACCCCCACCCTCACCCCCTTTCAGCTGTGCAGCTCACAGAGGAGCGTGGGTGCTGACCCCAGGAAGGGCGGCTCTCCAGCCCTGTCTCCTGGGTGTGCTTCTGATCTTCATTTAAACAAGGGCTGAAGAGCATGTGGAGAAAACATCGCTTTACAAATAACCCAGTGAGAAGCAGACTGGAGACAAATCAGAGGGGGCAGCCAGGCCGTTCCAGGGCCTCTCCTTGGATGGCTGGGACACCCACCAGCCTCGGCTGCTAGACAGGTCTCAGAGCCAGCTTCCAACAGCTTTCTTTCCCACAGAGGCTGAGGGCTAGTTTGACAAGTTCTAAGCCAGGCAGCCAGTTAACTGAGGACCTGGAGACCCCTTGTTCTCCTGGGTGACGAGGGATGGGGAAGGGAGCTGCACACATAGTTAGAAAGACAGACACTCCAGCCCGAGAGACCTGCCCTGGTGCATGGTGGAGCCCAGAAAGGGGGTGCTTCCTGCGTGCACCTCACGTCCCAGCACCAATCACACCTCAAGCTGTAGAGACAGTCAGCCTGGCCTCAGGTCCATCAGGTTAGGAGGAGGGTGTTGAGAGGCCCACCTTCTGATACAAAGACCCCCAAGGGAAACAGGACTTGGTGAGGAAGGAATTACAAGGAGAGTTTCCTAGTCTTGCAGTCAACAGGCCTGGAGTGGAACAGATGTCAGGTGTGGGATCCCAAGTTCCACACTGGGGATGGTGGGTCCAGAGCTGGCTGTTTTGCATCATATGTTCTCACATAAGTAAGATTTATTTTTTATTTCCTATTGTCTAAGCATATGCTCAGGATTCCGTGATAGCTCATTTGGTAAAGAATCTGCCTGCAATGCAGGAGACCTCAATTCAATTCCTGGGTCAGGAAGATCTGCTGGAGAAGGGATAGGCGACCCACTCCAGTAATCTTGGGCTTCCCTTCTGGTTCAGCTGGTAAAGAATCCACCTGCAATGTGGGAGACCTGGGTTTGATCCCTGGGTTGGGAAGATTCCTTGGAAAAGGGAAAGACTTCCCACTCCAGTATTCCGGCCTGGAAAATTCCATGGACTCTATAGTCCATGTTGTTGCTTGCTCCTTGGAAGAAAAGCTCTGACCAACCTAAACAGAATATTAAAAAGCAGAGACATTACTTTGCTGACAAAGATCCATCTAGTCAAGGCTGTGGTTTTTCCAGTAGTCATGTATGGATGAGAGTTGGACCATAAAGAAAGCTGAATGCCAAAGAATTTATGCTTTTGAACTGTGATGTTGGAGAAGACTCTTGAGAGTCCCTTGGACTGCAAGGACATCAAACTATTCAATTCTAACTGAAATCAGTCCTGAATATTCATTGGAAGGACTGATGCTGAAGAATACTTTGGGNGCCAAAGAATTTATGCTTTTGAACTGTGATGTTGGAGAAGACTCTTGAGAGTCCCTTGGACTGCAAGGACATCAAACTATTCAATTCTAACTGAAATCAGTCCTGAATATTCATTGGAAGGACTGATGCTGAAGAATACTTTGGGCACCTGATGCAAAGAACTGACTAATTGGAAAAGACCTGATGCTGAGAAAGATTGAAGGCAGGAGGAGAAGGGGACGGCAGAGGATAAGATGGTAGGATTACATCACTGACTTGATGGATATGAGTTTGAGCAAGCTTCAAGAGCTGGTGATGGACAGGGAAGCCGGGCATGCTTCAGTCCATGGGGTCACAAAAAGTCAGATACAACTGAGCAACAGAACTGAACTACACTGAAGCATATGCTCACTGTAATAGTCAAATGTGAAGAGCTCGGCAGAACCTCTCCCCCAAGGAGGCAGTCAGAGCATCGGCCAGAATCTGCAAAGGAGCCACTGGAAGAAACACTCATTCTGCAAAACCTGTGGAGGCTCAGGGAGACAGCAGAGGCCATGGTTCTCAAGGTCGGAGCACAGCTGCACAGGTGTGGGGCATGGAGAAGCCAAGCCTGTCTCCCCAGGCTCTGGGGGGATGAGGCAACATGGCAGCTGGTAAAAGGCAGCAGGGCCTGTATCCCTGCCACGCACCATGGAAGAACCTACCATGTGGAGGGTGGCAGCCGAAAGGGGCACCGGAAACTCCCACCCTGACTCCCACCTCCACAGGTCCTACTTCACAGGGAGAGTCCTGGCAGCTGGGGAAGTAAGTCAATGATTGGGGAAAAAAAAAAAATGGAAAATCTGGAATTGAAAAGTGTAATAACAGAACTGAAAATTTGACTAGAGGGACTCAATAGTAGATCTGAGCTGACAGAAGAAAAAAAAATCAGTGAACTTGAAGGTAGATCAAAAGAGATGATTTCATTTCATGATTTACAGGAAAAAAAAAAAAAAAAAAGGGTAGAGAAGAATGACCAGAGCCTCCAGGAACTGTGGGGCATTGTTCATACACCTACATGTGCATAATGAGAGGCCAGAAGGAAAGACAGTGGGGGAAAAAAAAATCCACCAGAATAATGGCTGAAAGCTTCTCAAATTTAATGAAAAACAATAATCTATGTATCCAGGAAACTTCACAGTCTCTAATAGGATAAACACAGAGAGATGCACACCCAGACACATCACAGTCAAAATATTGAAGTCCAATATTTAAGACCTCAGCTTTTAAAATAATCTTATTTATTTATTTTTGGCTGTGCAGTGGCTGCTCTCTAGTTGTGGCGAGTGGGGGCTGCTCTCTAGTTGTGGTGTGTGGGCTCCCTGATGCAGTGGCTTCTCCTGTTGTGCAGCAAGAGCGCTAGGGCATGCGGGCTTCAGTAGTTACATTTCGTGGGCTGTAGAGCACAGGCCCAGTTGCTGCGAGGCGTATGGGATCTTCCTGGATCAGGGATCAAACCCATGCCTGTGCTGGTGGGCAGATTCTTTACCACTGAGCCATCAGGGAAGCCCTCTCAATTTTTTTTTAAAAAAGAAAATGCTTTAATTGTAAAAACTAACTTGAGAGAAGGGGAGGCTACGTCTACGGGGCAGGAACCTGACCTTAGAGCCAAGGTTCTGTCCCTAGTGCTGCCTGCAAGCCATGGCCATCTGCAGGCCATGTACCCAGACAGGGCTAGAATGTTATAAGATGATAATATAAGTAGATTCTAGGAAAGAGAAGGTTGTCCAAGTGCCATGGTCATGGCTGGACGGGGTTGAGGTGAGTTCAAAGACAGAAAGATTTAAGCAGTAGCAGAAAAGTGACCTGCCACACACAGGGAACCCCAAGCACAGTAACAGCTGACCTCTCATCAGAATCAAGGACAGGCAGATGACATGTTCGAGAACTCAAAGCAAAAAGCTGTCAACCGAGGCTCTTATATCCAGCACAACCATCCTTCAGAATGGAGAAGGCAATGGCAACTCACTCCAGCACTCTTGCCTGGAAAATCCCATAGATGGAGGAAGCCTGGCAGGCTGCAGTCCATGGGGTCGTGTAGAGTCGGACACGACTGAGCGACTTCACGTTCACCTTTCACTTTCATGCACTGGAAAAGGAAATGGCAACCCACTCCAGTGTTCTTGCCTGGAGAATCCCAGGGACAGCAGAGCCTAGTGGGCTACCGTCTATGGGGTCGCACAGAATCAGACACGACTGAAGCGACTTAGCAGCAGCAGCAGCAGCATCCTTCAGAAATGAAGATAAAATAAAGAAACTTTCAGGTGAACAAAAACTGAGAAGGTTTGTTGTTAGTGGGCCTGCTGAATAAGACATACTTCAGGAATTTCTCTGAGCTAGAAGCACAGAACCTCAGGCAGGTCCACACAAACAAGTCCACACAAACTCATGAACCAAGAGCACCAGTAAAGTTAGTATTTACTAACTATAGAGCTAGCACAATTACATATTTCTTTTTTTCCTGACTTAAAAAACAATTGTAGAAAATAGTATCGATAAAATTGTATCATGGGGCCTAGAATACACCTGACCTTTGTCACAAGGAGGGGGTAAGACTGATGCTATGTTGGAAACAACAGCAGATGAAACCTCAGATCCACAGGGGGAAATGAAACTTAAAAATAATAAATATATGAGTTAATATAAAAGTCAATAAACATATTTGCTTCCTATGCGTCCTCTGAAGGTGGGGGTCCTCCTCCCAGCCCCCCTTCTCTACCTGCCAGACGCCACACCNACCGTCTATGGGGTCGCACAGAATCAGACACGACTGAAGCGACTTAGCAGCAGCAGCAGCAGCATCCTTCAGAAATGAAGATAAAATAAAGAAACTTTCAGGTGAACAAAAACTGAGAAGGTTTGTTGTTAGTGGGCCTGCTGAATAAGACATACTTCAGGAATTTCTCTGAGCTAGAAGCACAGAACCTCAGGCAGGTCCACACAAACAAGTCCACACAAACTCATGAACCAAGAGCACCAGTAAAGTTAGTATTTACTAACTATAGAGCTAGCACAATTACATATTTCTTTTTTTCCTGACTTAAAAAACAATTGTAGAAAATAGTATCGATAAAATTGTATCATGGGGCCTAGAATACACCTGACCTTTGTCACAAGGAGGGGGTAAGACTGATGCTATGTTGGAAACAACAGCAGATGAAACCTCAGATCCACAGGGGGAAATGAAACTTAAAAATAATAAATATATGAGTTAATATAAAAGTCAATAAACATATTTGCTTCCTATGCGTCCTCTGAAGGTGGGGGTCCTCCTCCCAGCCCCCCTTCTCTACCTGCCAGACGCCACACCTGGACTTTGACTGTTTTATCGCCTGCCCTGTATATTTTACCCCCTCCTTGCACAGTGTCTCATTTTGCA
Source organism: Neotragus moschatus (assembly GCA_006410615.1). NCBI lineage: Eukaryota > Metazoa > Chordata > Mammalia > Artiodactyla > Bovidae > Neotragus > Neotragus moschatus. The sequence continues at coordinate 12,425 of SJYA01006938.1, forward strand.
CAGTTTTTAATGCTGATAAGTTTAATCGTGCTCAGTGCATTTTCTGTTACAAGTGTTTTTTTCACGTGGCTTTTTGTATGGCCACTGACTCTGTGGCCCAAACATTTTGTGGGTCAAACAGCATTCTCGTCACGTGTCATTGGGGTTATTTGCAGTTCTGTTTGCTTTTTATTGTTATAAAGGTCACTGCTGTTATAAAGGTCACTGCTGTAAACATTCTTCTGGGGTCTCCTCACACAAGTATTTGTATTTCACAGGAAACACTAGGATTTGGAAAGCCCCCATGCACAGCAAATGAAGACACTCATGGTAGAGGCAGCAGGCCTTGGCTGAGGTCACTGCAGCCCCACTGGGCTGCCCAAGGGAAGCCCCATCAAGGCACATCTGCCACCATGATCTGCAGGCTGACTGGGAGACCATCCAGGGCACTGCATACTGATAGCTTATGGTGAACGGTGTCCGCTTCGTGATCTCTGAAGAAGAAGATTTAGCTTCGGGACCAGGGGCCAGGCTTGATCACTCAAGAGCTTCTGTGTAGCAAAGTTTTATTAAGGTGAGAAAGCTTCTGCCATAGACACCAGAAGGGGGACAGAGAGTGCCCCATCCCTAGTCTTAGCAAGGGAATTATATACTTTTTAGTTGGTTGTTACAATAAATCAAAAGAATGTCTCAAGGTTATAAAGATCTTACTAGACCCACTCCCGCAATATACATTTTAAGATAACAGGATTAGTCAAAAGGTTTTCAGGAAAGAGAGACATGTCCTTAAGCAGGATACATTATTGTTATATAATCCTTACTACGGAATGTAGAAAAAAAAAGTTTGTCCTTTCCTCCTCCTTGAGAATTCCAGACCCCTATCTCCTCCTCAGGGACCCCTGGACGTCTTATCAACCTGACTAGGAATTGACTCTCTCAGTGCTGACTAGAAAACCCTCCAGGGCTCTGCACGTAGACTGGGAGACCCTCCAAGAAGCTGTACACTAACTGGGACACCCTCCAGGGTGTTGCCCGTGGACTGGGAGACCAGGAGCCAGTGAGTTCCCCCAGAACTCCAGAGGGCACTCAGTTCTAGGCTGTGAGAAAATGAACTTCTACGGCTTTAGGCTGCCTAGTGTGTGTACTTCATTATAGCAATCCTAGGTAATGTAATCACACAGGAGAAAATGGGGCCGAATATACAGCCAAAGGCCCTGATGGACTCAAACCAGGCTCCCGGGAAAGGAGCCGCAGCTGTCGGGCCAAGGTGGAAGGACACCTGGGCAGCAGCTGGTGCCCCAGGGACACGGCCGCTGGCCCTGGTTGGACGCAGGCGTCTAGGTGAGCACGACGCATATCCCTCCAGACCTGGGTTCCTAGAACCATCTCTGCAGGTTTCAGAAGGAATCCAGCTCCCTGGGGATGTGGCTGGTCCAGGGCAGAGCACAGAGAGGGTGAGCTGGAGCCTGGTGCTCAGAGAAGCAGACATAGGGCTGGTTCCACCGAGTCCTGCCAGCAGTCAGGAGGCCATCGTGAGCACATAACGTCTCAGCAGTCACAGGCCACAAGCTACAGGACAAGAGGAGAATCCGTGGGTACCCACAGCAATAAATGCAGGAAAAGTCAAGGAGTGCAGGAGGAAACTCTCCCTTAGAGCAGAAAGCAAACAACTGGAGATGGAACAAGGAAATAACAAAAGCATGTTCTCCAAGAACATGCCCAGAAGATGGTAACGTCTCAGTGGAAATCGTGGTTGATGTCCCTTCACCTGGGAGCTGATCAGCCGTGATGTTCCCAGCGGGGCACGTGGACCTCAGGAGGCTCCTGACCCCGTGTCCTAAGAAGGGCTCAGAATTCCTGCCAGGAACACACAGCTTGAAGCTGATCAGGAGGGAACATCAGGCAAACCCAAAATGAGATGCATTTTACAAACTAAGTGTCCTGATTCCTCAAGAAAGTCAACTCAGGAAAGGCAAAGAAGTGGTTGAAGAGGCCTGACAGCCAGACCTAAGACATCATCCTGGGCTGACCCAGGCAGTAGGTGTGTGTGTGTACATATAAAAATTTCCTCTTTGCTGTAAAGCATGCTACTGTGATGATTAAAAGCACTTGAATATGCTCTGTAGATTAAGCAGTGTTATCTGGTCAACGTTAAGTTTCTGATACTAATTATGATACTTGCTTACCCTCGATTATCAGGAACATGCAGGCAAGACTGACTGACCTGACCCTACAGAGCCCTGGGGGTGAGTGTCTCTTGGAGGCAACAGCATTTGCCATTGTGGCTCCTGCACCCATCCATCCGTGGGGGCTGTGGCTGCCCCATGGCGTGGACCTCGCCTCCCAGGTGTCCATAAAGGCTACTTCAGTGGTCAGGGCCGTCCTCCCAAGCAGGTGCAGACGTGAGCCTCCAGTGCTGGGGATGGCGCGCTGGCCCCTGACGGGGTCCGAGCAGGGCGCTGCCAGGCCCTCCATGGCCCTACTTGGCGTGTGCAGGGGGCCAACGGGATGGCTGGGAAAAGCTGTAGAGATACAGCACGTGGAAAGGAGGACACAGCACCTGACTGGACTGCGCTTGTGAAACCCCCAGAAAGTAATTCTAAAGTGTCAGGTTATGAACTCAGTGTGGGGGGAGATGACCCCGCTTGCAAGAGTAAAACGATCTAAGACAGAGCAGAATAAAGTGAAACAATAGACCCATCGGCGTAAACTGAACCAGAGCTGCCCAGGACACAGATGCTCCACCTGCCCCCCCCCTCCCCCACCCCCGGTACAACCGGGTCTCAGGCCCTGGACAAGGCTGGGAGGGGTGTGCCTGCACGAGGCCCCGGTGAGCAGCAGAGGGCGCCCCAGGCCCAGCACACTCGCCCATCCCGAGTGACCATGTATGATTTCTCCAGGCGTCCTCTGTGGCCCTGAGTGTCCAGTGGGTTTGGTGGGAGGGAGGGAGTCCTGGACCCTGCCCTCCTACCACGCCCAGGGAGAGGGCCTGGGGAGAGCAGAGGGGCCCACAGACAGAGACCCCCCCCAACTCCAGCCAGTGTCAGATGTGAGCACCTGCTTCCTCACGTGCGGGGGACACTGGCGCCAGCCCATGGCCCACAGAGACTCTCAGTCCCGGTGNCCCCCCCCAACTCCAGCCAGTGTCAGATGTGAGCACCTGCTTCCTCACGTGCGGGGGACACTGGCGCCAGCCCATGGCCCACAGAGACTCTCAGTCCCGGTGCTGAAGCCTGGGGGTGTCAGCCTCATGGCTGGGGGTTCAGAGGGCCTCATCTCCCTCGGCCTCCCCCTGGAGGGGGCCCCAGACCCTGCACACACCGGTAGCCCGGCACAGGGCAGACTAGGGCGCCCCGTCTGCCCCACATCTGGGCTCACTGACATGTAGTGGGAAGTAAAGGCTTTAATGGTGCTTCTTTGGAATAATTTAAAACCATGGCCCCTGGAGGCCCCTTTCCCTGGAACATCGGTGTTCTGTTCTGCACACTCTCTCTGGGGTTTGGCTGGACAGTGGAAGACGAGCAGAGGCCAACCAGGCCCCACGTATTCCAGAGAACCCCAGCTATTCACCCCAAGCACACATCTGTCCCCCAACACACGCTCAGCACCACTCATCCCAGAGGTGAAGCAAATATGGGGAAAATGGAGACCAAACGTGGACTCAGGCTCAGGAGGGCGGCCCACTAGACCACTGGACCAGTGTTCACGTTCTCCGGCCTCGTGGGGAGCTGGCCAGCCAGACTCCAGGCCGGCGCCAGGCCCACCCCCACCCTGCTGTCATTACCACCCCCACCCCCCAGCTCCCACCCTGAGCGAGGCAGGATTTCTCTGGGCAGTTTTTGGAGCTGATGTGGCTGGCCTGAGGTCACACAGCAAGGGACAGGGCTGGACCTCTCCAGTCCGACAGTCCCGGCTCCTGGGGTTTTGGACCTTGGGGTAAACTGGCTGGACACCAGCAGCTTCCTAGAGCTGTGATTCGGTCAGGCTGAGGGTCTAAAGGGCTCAGTGGCCCTCTGCAGATGCTCTGGTCCTGGGACTATCAGGCCAGGAAGCAAGGAGAGGGGCTTGCTGGCCAGGGGCCACGGTGACCCAGGGCTGAGGTCTTTCTGTGCCTGGCCAATGGAGAGGGCTCCCTCCTTCCTTGGGATCCTCTTTTGTGTACTGGACCATGGATATGGGGGCCTCGCCCTTCTGGAACCTGGTTGCACCTCCAAGAGGCCAGGACAGGGATAGCCACTCCACAGGGCCTTTGCCTTGGGACCCCTGGCCCAAATACCAGCAGGGCAGGAGTGACCTTTATCTGCAGGAATGCTCTGGCAGCCGGGGCCCTAGCGGGTGGGCTCTGGGCCCATGGGAGACGGTGGTGGGCAGCCGGGTCCGTAGCTGCCTGGGAAGCCCCCTCCCCCTGGGTCCTGGCTGGGCCTCCCACGGGCCCCCAAGTTCTGTCTAAATCTTGGCCGTCTAAAAGGCAGGCAGCCAAGCTTCTCCCGCAGCCTCAGAGCCCATTAGAGACATTTTATTGCCAGATGTTTTGCTTTTTCCACAGAACCAGAGGCCAGCATGAGGTAGCCGGGGGAAGATTAACCCCTCCAGACCTGCAGCCGGGTCCTATGTCTCAGCCTGTCCTCCAGGTCCTATGTCTACCTTCCCAACCTACTCAGGGCAGGGCAGGGGGCACCCTCCCCAAAGATAAGAAGCACCCCAGCCGAAGCCCCCTGGGAACTTTGTGAAACAGACGGTTACGGGTGCTCAACCAGCCTCGGACGGGGTCCCCCATGTTCCCCCATGCCAGCCCCACTCCCCCACTGTCACAGCCGTGTCACAGTGCAACCCGGGGGGACGACCCTCAGCCATAGGTCTATCAGATGGGCAGTGGTCCCAGCACCACCACCCAGGACGCGGGGGCAGTGCCCACACAGAGTCCATCGCAGACCGTCTGGAGGGTCCTTCCCTCTCCTCCCCCCTGCCCCGCCCTCCCTCTCCCCTTCCCCTCTCTCCCTTTCCTTGCCTTTTCACTGTTTTTTCAAACACAACCACAGCCTCTATCTGGTTCCAACTGACCAGAGGACCTGACTCTTGGCTCTTGAGTAACATGACGGAGTAAATCAGGCCAGCACATGTCTCTGGGACGCCGGCCAGTCAGACTCATGGGTTTTCTCGGGGCAGCTGGGGTGGGAGGGGTGGGGCAGCCTGGTGACAGCCCCTCGGCGCGGTTTCACAGGGAAGCACACAGCTCCGCGCTCACGATGAACAGGGCAGTACAGAGGGCCATGAACGCAGGCAAGATGAGCCTGAGCCCCTCCTGCCCAGGGCCCCGGTGGCCAGAGGCTGGGTGTCCAGAGCCTCCCCCTGACAAGTGGGGAGCCCTCCTGGGTCTGCACAAAGGGGCTGCTGCCCCTACCCCTGAGCCCCCACACCCCGCCAACCGCCAGCCCGCCCCTTGTGCCTCTCACACCAGGCCTGTGTGTCCAGTTCCGTTCTCTGCAGCTGGTGGACCGCAGACAGTGAGGGGCCCCATAATTTTCTGAACAATCCCTATTGTTGATTTTTCTGGGGATGTTGCCACATGTTTTCAATTTAAACCCGTCGTTTTTCTGTTGGTTTTACAAATATGTCTGTAGGATGTCTTCCTGGCAATGAAATGGCTCTAATTCACACTCCCTTTCGGGTGTGCCCCACCCACTCTGCAGGCTGAGGCCCTGGGGGCCTCCTGTCATGCAGAGTGGCCACCACGCATGGGCATCAGTGGGCTAGCACAAGCCCCTTGTCAGTTAGGACATGAGTCACTCCTCGAGGGGTCCCGCCTACAGAGCAGTGTGACTCAAATGCCCTATCTACCAGCGCTTCTTCCTGGGCAGGCAGCCTGGAAGAAGGTTAACTGGTCCACACCTCTGAGCTCCAGGAGCCTGGAGGGAGCCCCAGTTCCAACCTCTGCTCAGTCGCACCACCATGGAAACCACATGTGTAGCTGCAGAAAACGTTTTCCTTGATGAATCATGTTCTAAGTTGGGAGGAAATTCACTCGATAGTTGAGGCATTAAAAAGAAATCAAAAGGGTTTTGTTCAACAGATGCTAAGAGGATTTGAGTCTTTGGTGTTTATAAATGAAGGCAGCTTTCCATTGCCCACGCCCAGGAAGGAGCAGGACATTCTGGAAACACCCGCCATCATCGCTCAGGAAGCCAGGCTCCTAGGACACTCTTCACATCACTCTAGAAACCCCATCAACCCATCCTCTGGGCCCTTCTGGTCTAGAAAGTTCTAGCAGGAGGAATCTGAAGTTTTGGAGACTGTGAAGGACAGCTTACCCTGGTGTGGGTCCAAGTGGCCCTGGGTGGGGCCGGACGGTGTACATTCAGCGGCGAGGGCTCAGCAGTGGGCAGCGGCCTGGGTCTGTGTCCATGGGTCTCTCATCCACCATATGGCTGAAACACCCCTCCTCACTTTCCCCACCTGGACAATAGGAGTAATCTCTGCCTACCTACCCTGAGTCAGAGGAAACCTTGAACCAGGAGACATAGGGAAAAGCCCTTTCTGCCTTGAAAAATAGTGTTTGCAATTATAAATGTAGTTTTTCCCAGAAAGCACCGTTTCAGACCACAGAACCAGCATTCAGCAAAGTGGACTTTGCTCCCAAGGGCAGTGCCATCTGACCCATCGTCTGACCATGGCCGTGGGGACTCTCACCCCAGTACGGGACAGAGGAAGGCCCTCTGGAGTCCGTCCATGTGGTTGCTTCAGACCAGAGACCTCACTGCACATGGCCTGGACCCTGGGCCTGCGCAGAGGCAGGTGGAGGTAAAGGTGTACGAGAGGGAGTCAGGTGGGGGCTCTGGAGCTGCGCAGACCATCCAGGGAGGACTAGCCCCCACGAAGGTCCTAGGCACTGAGAGTGAGAGCCAGGCCTGAAACAGTTGGCTGTGTGTTCTGGACGGTGCTGTGAGCATGTGGCGAGGAGGTCTGGGGGATACATTGCCCACGGCAAGGCACACTGCCTGTCTCATCTTCTGTAGGTGTGAACTTGTTCTAACAGCCCAGGAGCAGAGACCTTGAGGCCTGACGGGTGTCCCCACGGCCCACGAAGCATGTCCACATTCCCCACCTGCCCAGGCCAGATGGTGCTTCACCCATCTGGGAACATCACCCATCTGGGGGTGTCACCCATGGGGAGCATCACCCATCT
>SJYA01006939.1:0-19700 GCA_006410615.1 Neotragus moschatus
TCTCCAGTAGCATATTGGGCACCCACTGACCTGGGGAGTTCCTCTTTCGGTATCCTATCATTTTGCCTTTTCATACTGTTCATGGGGTTCCCAAGGCAAGAAGACTGAAGTGGTTTGCCATTCCTTTCTCCAGTGGACCACATTCTGTCAGACCTTTCCACCATGACCCTCCCGTCTTGGATGGCCCCACAGACATGGCTTGGTTCCATTGAGTTAGACAAGGGTGTGGTCCTAGTGTGATTAGATTGACTAGTTTTCTGTGATTATGGTTTCATAGTTTTCTGTGATTATGATTTCATTCACACTTCATATTAATTAATACGGTATCATTTGTAGAAAGTGTTGTTTAATATGAAGTGTGAATAAAAAGAACTGTGATTACATCTCCTTTTTTCCCCTTTGCATTTCATTAACCATCTAAGGGTTACTAGAAAATGCCCTTATGAGTGAGATGGAATGGGTAACCTATGGGGCACGTGACAGGATACCTTAACCAGCAGTAAAATAAGTCATACTGGTAACACTCAGAGAGATGGAGGGATATAAAAGCAGGATATCCTTGACCCTGCAGGTCACTATAAAGATGAACTTTCTAGGTTTGGCTTCAACTCTGGTTGTTGTATTTGCTGTTTAGTTGCTAAGTCATATGACTTTAGCCACTAAGTCCACTAAGTCAAGTCTTTGCAACCCCATGGACTGTAGCCCTCCATGCTCCTCTGTTCACGGGGTTTCCCAGGTAATAATTCTAGTGGGTTGCCATTTCCTTCTCCAGGAGATCTTCCTGGCTTTTCCTCTACTACTTGCTAGCTGTGAAACCATGAGCAAAATGCTTCACTTTTTAGCTATATTTTATTCACCTGCTAAGAGATCTATACCTGCTCAAAGATCTTCATGAATTTGTTGTAAAACCAGAAGAGATACTGCATTAAAAACATGTTTAGGAACCAGTTCAAATTCATTTTATTGTGAGAATACCTCTTAATTTTTCAAACTGATATAACCATTGGTTAACATAAACTCTCTGGAGAAGGAAATGTCGACCCATTCCAGTATTCTTGCCTGGGAAATCATGTGGACAGACGAGCCTGGTGGGCTTGCAGTGCATGGGGTCATGAAGAGGTGGACACGATGCAAGGACTAAACGCCACCGCTGCCACCACCACCAAGATAAACTCCCACACCTGGTGTGAATTCTAGAGCTATTCAGTTCAACAGGATTGCTCCAGGCAGACACAGGCGTTTGGGGATCTCCATCTTATCTTAGAGTACTGTGGCCTGGCACTGTAGCAGGAACCTGGCTGGAGACCCCAGCTTGCAGCCTAGTTCCCCTACTGTGTGCAGGCGCTGGGTGCGCCCATTGAGAGGATCCCCAGCTGGAGTGCGGAGGATTGCTTGCATCACCGTCCTTCAGCCTAGCCTGTGATCCACAAATTGGATTTTCTAGGGTGGGACCTGTGGGTTTTACTAGTGGCTCAGCCGGTGAAGAAACTGCCTGCAACGTGGGAGACCTGGGTTTGTTCCCTGGGTCAGGAAGATGCCCTAGAGGAGGTAATGGCAACCCACTCCAGTATTCTTGCCTGGAGAGTTCCATGGACAGATGGGCCGGAGGGCTGCAGCGCATAGGGTTGCAGAGAGTCGGACATGACCGAGTAAGCAGAGCTCTCACTTTCAGGGTGGAGTCAGAGGAATGGGAGGAATGAGGGAGGAACAGGTACATCAGTACGTCTCCTGCATCCACCACTGTGTTCTCACCAGCTTCCAGTAAGTGTTAACCTCATAATACCCAGAGTCAATACAGGTATGTAGTCTGTGTGACTGTGCCCATTACAAGTTTCAAGAGCTTAAGTAAGTTGCCCCAGGTCACAGAGTTCATCAATCGTAGAGCAAAAATTCACGTCCAGCTGCATAAATTCCATTCTGCTTTACGCCATCTGAGCAAGGAAAGACCTCGGGGATTTGTAGATTAGCACTGTGGGGTAGGACAGCGTCAGTACTAGAAGTCAGTTGTGCTAATATCAGGCAGTTCCTAGCCCTTAATGCCTTCGATTTTCTTTTCCTCTGCCACACTCTTTATTTTGATTCCAAGAATCAAGTAATCAATAATATCGTAATCCAATGTTAATTGGAGACGTGCATTGAATTCACAAAAATAGCTAAGTATTGTTTTTCTTTTTCTTTCTTTCTTAAGGCTGTTTTTGAGGGGTGGGTGAGAATGGCTTTAGGCAACAGCTTCCCACTTTTTTGTCTTTTGAAATATGAACTGGAGAAAGTAGGTGGAAACAGAAATTGATAGCTTGCAGGAGCGCTTTTTCTAAAATACCTACAACGCGCTTAAGATACAAACAGGGAAGCTCACACTCGTCGCTGCTTGCCAGCCTACATGCCCACTAGAAGGAAATGTAGTATTTCCTTTTTATTTTCAGACTCTTGCCACTTCTCCAGATTTTCTAGGAACATTAGATGTTTTCTCTGATCAAGGTGAGTCAGTCCTTTTCTAGACGTCAAGCCCAGAAAGAAGGCTGGGTTCTGAGCATCAGCTTCTCCCTGCTACACAGTGGCGCTGCTGTGGATCGGCCCTGCAGAGCCCTGCGGTGGGTTTTCCTGTCTGCAGTAAAGTGCTTACCGGTCCAGATTCTTGTCCACGCTGAAAATATCACTTTGTCTCCAAAGTGATGGTTCTTTTTAAATCGTGTCCACAAGACCAGGCATTTCCACCCGCCTCACTTCATTCCACCGGCATGCATTCGCATGCTAGCTTGGGCTTCCCTCCCCTAAAGGCAATTTTATTTCTGGTACCTGTCACCCTGGACCTCTGATAGAATCTCAGTGAGCAGCGGTGGAGTCCTCTTGTTACTTCTCTCCCAGAAGATCCACCCTGCACCCCTTACATACCTTCACCCTGTTTCTCAGTGAGTGGCTCTGCATGCCACTGGGTTTCTCAGTGAGTGGCTCTGCACGCCACTGGCCTCCGGAAGTAAGAGCTCCGGTGCAGTGATCCGAGCTTCTGCTCCTGGTTCTCCTCGCTCCCGAGCATCACCTCCATTCACATAAGTCAGGGATCCCAGAAGGTGCTTTTTCCTAAGTAATTTGTTTTTTCATATCTAAACAGAAGAATGGTTTAGCATAACTTTAAAATCTACCCCTTCAACATATACCCTGTTTGATGTATTAACAGGTGGCTTATAGATGATATATTATATGACACATTGAAAAAAAGGTTGAGGTTTGCAGTCTGGGAGAAACTGGGCTTTGAAGCCTGGCTCCCAGTCATCACTTGTGTGACCAGGTTATTGTTGTCTCAAACTAGGGTTCTTTCTTTTGCCTCCTGCCTCTGCCCCCAACCTCCACGATGCAGACTGATTCCAGACTGATTCATTGAAATCACTGTTGTGTGTAATAGGCCTTTAAAGAAAAAAAATCCCCTCTTGTATATTCCAACTTTTCTGTATTGATCATGCATTCTTTTTGTATTTTAGAGAAAAATAAAACCAGGAATGCGCACGTGAAACATGACGGCATGCATGCATGCGTGCTTGGTTGCTTCTGACTCTTTGCAACCCTCTGGACTACAGCCCAACAGCTTCCTCTCTCCATGGGTTTCTCCAGGCAAGAATCCTGGAGTGGGTTGCTGTGCCCTCTTTTAGGGGATCTTCCTGACTTAGGGATCTAACCCAAGTCTCCTGAGCCTCCTGCATTGCAGGCAGATTCTTTACCCTTGAGCCACCAAGAAAGCCCAATGGTATGCCGTACAGCACTTAAAACTGAACGAACTGATCTATGTATACAGCAGCAAGGATGAACCTCCAAACCCCTCAAAGGAGAGAGAAAAGCATGTATATATATATTCTATTTATGTTCAACTTTAGACATGCAAAGAGTAAAATAAGTTGAGATTTGAAGGATCTGGTAGATAGTTTTCCCTTCCCTACCAGAGTTCAGTGACCTCAGGTAGAGCGCCCTGCGTAGCTTCTGGAAAGACCCTTTGTATTGAGGTTGGGTGGGGGTGGGGGTTGCACTCCCCTTCGTCCCCTTTGATGGAATGAGGTGAAGGAAAGCTGAACACCTGGCAAATTCCTTCTCTAAAAAAGCCCCCATTCTTTGATCTCTTCATCCTTTGGAAGAATGTATTGCCGGCACTTTCATAAAGCCTGAAGGTGAGTGATGGAGTCAGCTTGGCCACCTCTCCTCAAGTCTTGATCTAGAATGTCTGTGCTTGAGAATATGGGGTATTTAAGAGGCACTGATTTATAAGTGCTCTTTGGTGGGGGATAGGGGTGGATTTCTGCACAGAGTCCAGGGTAGTAGTAGATGACATTGTTAGCACATTTTCACATATCACTAAGGCCCCAGGGTTTCACAGTTAGGCCCCAAAGCTGTTCATTCGGTCCCTGGTTCTTCTATGCTCAGCCCTGTACGGGGTACTCGGCCATGAACGAGGCCAGGTTTCCGACTGTGGGGGTTTCAGGGCTGGTTGGAAGTCCTTCCTAGTTGGCTCTTTGCCACTCTGTCCTGCAAACAAGCTAAGCGTCATCACAGCGGTGACTCACCAGGATGTACTGCGTGCTTCCCCTCCTTGGGGCCTTTGCTGTGCGTGTCCCTCTGTTTGCAGTGACCTTTCTTCCTCCAGTAAACCCATGCTCACCCATGGAAGTCTTCGCTGACTTCCAGGCCACAGCATCTCTCCCGTTCTCACTGTCCTCCTTCCTCTGTGCACCTCTGATCCTCTCCCGGTGGGCCTGACATTGGCTCGAGCTGTGAATGTAGCCAGCTCCCCCATGGACTGGGAGCTTTGGGAGGGCACAGCTCTTGGCTTTTTCATTTCCGTGTTCTCTGTGAGGCCTGACACAGTGACTGGCACCCGGCAGAGTGGAGGCCGTCTAAGTGCGCTTCGCCATGAGCTGCTCAGCCCCCGGTGCACGAGGCTGCCTCTCTTCCTCCCTCGGGGGTCTCAGGAAGAGCGGCTGTCAGGATGTGTGGCAAGAGCACTGAGCAAGGCATCCTGAAGCCTGGATTTTCCTTCCTGAGCTCTCAGCCTCCTGGCCTCTGGGCTGTCATTGTCCTTCTCTGGGCACAAGGCTCTGCTTCTCGGAAGGGGGGCTCAGGGCTCACTGCTCAGAAAGTGGAAGAATCCGTTGCTATTTGCTGTGCTTCTTTCAGATCTGACCTCCCCTGTCTGTCTGTCTGTCTGTGTCTCCCCTTGTCCTTCCTCTTAGGTGTGTAATAAACCAAGAGTTTACAGTAAAAGCACAGGAAAAGCCGAGTGATGTGTTCTCTTCAGGAAAGTACCCGGTCCCCCCAGGTAGCCAGCAGCTGCCTCAAGAACCCGGAGCCTCCCTGAGCTGTGGCTCCTGAGGACTTTCAGTGTAGACCCGGTAACCCACCTCAAGCCTTTGATGTGGCTTTGACAGGGCATGATACAGAAGCAGCCCTGATTCAGAGCTGCAGAAAAGCTTGCTGCTTGCCACCACCAGCCCCAGGGATCAAACAGTGGTGGGGGTCAGTCGGGGAAATGGCAGAGAACATGAACCTCAGCAGTCACACCCGCCTGCTCCCCAAACTTCAGGTGGAGCCAACGTTTTTTTTCCGCCAAAGCTCTCCTAGAGAGGGAAATAGATGTGCCCTCTGAATCTCTGTGCACCATGAGAAGCCAGGCGATGTTCAAAGGAAGCCCCTGGAGAGACAACAGATTGAGTAGTCAGTCCCCGAATATTCAGAGACGCGTGTGCTCTTATAAAGAACTGAGGAATCCCCAGTTGGTTTATTCACATCTTCTTAGTAGAAATGAAGATGACAGAGGAGCCTGAGGATATGGTTTCTACTGATGGCTTTCGTTCATGTGTTCACTTACTTAGCAAATATCTGAAGACTGATGCTATACATAGCACTATGCTGGCACCAGGAACACAATGGTTTTAGGCAGATAGATGGTAGATATGTAGATATCGATATGGCTAGAGATATGGCTGTGGATGTGGATATAAGAGAGACAGAGATAATGACTGGACCCTTGCAAAGCTCAGAATCTGGTAACGGACACAAGCGTTTATATCCACAGTGCGCCGATAATTGTAACTGCCCAGGGTGAAAAGAGTGGTGAGCCACAAACCTACTAAATGGGGGACTCTTGATTTTTTTTTTCTGGGCTCAGGCAAAGCTTCCTGCATAGAGTCATTTGAGAACTGACCTCCAGTGGAAGGAGACCATTGTCCCCCAGCTTCCCCGCCACACACACTGGTCAAATGAATCACAATGTGGGTTCTGCAGTCTGCTTGAGTTTCCATCTGTCTCCATGATAATACAGTCAGTCGTTCTACACAGTCATCGAGGGACCCAGGCTCCTTCCTTCTACCCTCCCATCTGCAGCTCTAGAATGTTGCTTTCAGTTTCAGGTCACAGGATGCCTGCTGCTCCTGTAGGCGTTATGACCACTTTCAGGTGCCAAGAAAGGAAGGACCAGATGCCAAAGGGGGCACTTTCTTTCAAAGAGGTTACCCACAAGCCCCAGCCATTGGATTCTGCCCACGTCTCATTGGCCAGAAATGGATCTCATAGCTACTCCTAGTTGCAAGAGTGTCTGGGAGGAAGGGAGGGGTGGTGTGTGTTAAACTGGGCACTTTGCCTCTTTGAACCAAATCAGAGGAGACGGGGTGGTAAACTAGCTGTGTCTGCTCGAACTATAGCCAGTGTTTATTTTTCTTTGGCCATCTATGTCTTTTCCTCACTTTAGGCAACAGTGACCAGATTTTCTTTCTGGAAATGAACCTGCTTCCACAATGAGCATTCCTCTTTTCCTGCCTTCCAGAAACCAAAGGATGGTCCTTCAGGACTTTGCATCCTGAACAAAAGGGACAAAGATGGGAAAATAGTTGGAGTCCATTCATACCAAGGTATGATTAAAGCTGTTGGTTATTTCCTGCCACCTAAAACCCTGGAGTTGCCCACTTTCTGCTGTTTTTACACTTGGTTTTCTAGTCTTCTCTCAGATTCAGTAAGCTGAACTCCTGGAGCCTCTGTTCTTTCTTCCTGAGGCCTTTTATTTGGTGCCTGCTTCTCCCTTGGACCTGTCCCCTCTCCTCTCCTCCCCCTTTTCCCCCCAGCACCCGGCTCTTCCCTTGAAGCTCAACCTAGTAGTCTGGTGGTCAGCTCTCCTGCTCCAGGTGGCTGTCCGTGTGTCTGTGGCTCTCCCCAGCCGCACCCTCTAGAGTGCAGACACCTTGAGGGCAGGGATAAGATCTAGTTCACTTTGGGATTTGACTTCCAGCCCTAGTGCTGTGTACAGCTTGTGCGGTTCCTCAGCGCACGGTTATTGTTGCTGTTGTTTATAGGTCCAGCAAGGTACTGGGAACTATTGCAGAATTATTACCAAACAGACAAAGCAGAAGGCAAAGTGGAGAGATTCCTCACACATCTTCAGGCCGTTTCTCGGAATCCTGCCAGCTGGACAGGTGCGGAGAGTCCTCGTTCTTCGGCGCGTCCGGGCTCCTGTAGCCCCCTCTCCTCTGTGGCACGTTTTTACTGCGCCATCTTCCGCCTCTCCTTCTTCCCTCCTCCTTGCTGTCCTCACCACCCTTTGCTTCATCGTCACCATTATCCTCATCTCTTAGCTCTTGTTGTGCACTTATTATTACTACGTGCTGGGCCTGTTATAAGTACTATCTGAGAGGATAAGCTTCTTGCCCAAGATTATAGCTAACTTCATAGCAAGGTTAGGACTCAAATGGAAGTCAGCTTGACCCCAAACCTATGTTCTTGACCCTTCCCTCTCTCAGTCACAGGGGTCTCTGGCAGAGGACAGGGAATTGCTCAAGCCATTCACAACACTAAAGTCCCTCCACTGAACCCCGCAGTGCCCACTGTGATGCTCAGAGACCCCTCATCCTGCCGCCAGTGCTTCTCCCCACCTCGGGAGCCATCCTTCACACCCACTGACCTGCCCCTGCTCCACTCCTCCTCCCAGGTTCTAGCACTGCCACGGCTTGGCGCGCCAAGCATGCCCTGTGCTTTCGCAGCCCTGTGCTCTCTCCAGCTGAAACGCCCTCCCCTGTCCACCTGTGCCGATCATAGTCGTCATTTAAGGCCTCTGTCAAGTGGTGGAGACATGTGAAATCCTCCTGGGTCCCCACCCCCCCACGGCTTCAAACCTTAACTCCTTCTTCTCTAAACATCCTTGGAACCTCTTACTGTCTTTGGGCGACTAAGAGAGCAGTCTAGGGTTGGAAGTGGGGAGCCCAGGCTTTGGAGACAGACATCCTCTGTGAAATCCCTTCTTAGCCTCCCACTAGCTTTATGGGCTGCAGTCCATGGGGTCGCTAAGAGTCGGGCATGACTGAGCGACTTCACTTTCACTTTTTGCTCATTGGAGAAGGAAGTGGCAGCCCACGCCAGTGTTCTTGCCTGGAGAGTCCCAGGGACGGGGGAGCCTGGTGGGCTGCCGTCTATGGGGTCACTCAGAGTCGGACACGACTGAAGCGACTTAGCAGCCGCAGCAGCATCATGAACAATTTTGGCAAGTTGCTTAGCCTTTCGAAGTCTGCTAGTCTCTGTAAGAAGGAGATGGAAGTATACACTTTGGGAATATGAAACAGCGCTCATAAAACGATGCGTGCCCCCCCCCTCCTCCCGACCACCCCTTTCATTGCGTCTGCCACCCCCCTTTTCTCTGAGTCAAAGATGCTGGCAGGCGACGGGCCTGCCTCCCCATCATTTCTGACGAGCGTCTTCGGTGATTAGACAGGAAGAAGTGACGCCCTTGGCAGTCATCGCTTCTTTCTGTCTAGTCTGCTAGGACATTCATGGACTCCTGATGTCTCAGTCCCCCAGTGGCTGGTGAGCAGCACCCTAGACAGGAATAGCTGCCACATCAAGGATGGAAATTCTATCTCAACAACCTTGCCCCTGGTTTATGTGGGCAGTTCAGATAAAGGGCACTGTGGACTGTGTGTGTGAAGAGGAGGCGTGCGTGCAAGGAAGGGAAGAGCTGCTTCCGGTCTCGGAACTGCCTCTTACCGTGCAGTTCCATCGCGTCTCTGTCTTTCTCTGGCCTCAGTTTCCCATCTGTAATATCCGATACTAGGGCTCAGTCTCTAAGCAGTGTCCGCCTGGATCAACTCTTCAGTCTGGAAGGCTGTTTCGGAGAAATCAGCTTGGCTTCAGATACCCCATGGTGTTGGGGAGGAGTGATTGTTGGTGGTGGGTCATCTTGAACCAGAGGAGTCCAGGGTGTGTGTGTGTGTGTGTGTGTGTGTGCGCGCGCGCGCGCATGTGTGTGTGTGCGCGTGCGTGTGTGTGTGTATGCGTGCAGGCACAGGGGGCTGCTCAGAGGATGTGTGGCATCAACCTAGAAACAGCTACTGGGAATTCAGGACCACTTGGAATGCTTGAAGATGCTCCAGACTGTCTTTGTAGATTATCCTAAAGTCAAGCAATTAGCATTCACTGAGTACCTACTGTATACTCTATGGTACTGATAGGAGTTTTCCATTTGGAGTTATATTTTTATAAGGATAGCTGAGTTATTCCTATATTCTTTCTCAGAGCTAAGGAACATCATTGGTCCAAACAGCCTTTCATTTTGTTTTTATTTTGTTTATATTATTTTCCTCCTTGCCCTCTTGGTTCCCTCTCCTAGTCTCTTCACCCTCCATCATAAAGATGTGTATATGTTTTTAAAAATGTGTAGTGTTTACGGCGAGTCTATAAGCTCTTAATTTACATGTATGATGCCATGATACATACCTTATTCAGTTTCCTCCTCCTCCACTCAATATTTTATTTTGAGACCCTATCCACCTTCTAGTTGACTTTTCTAATTGCTCCACAGTATCTCTATTGACTGACTGAACTGCACCCTTCTATTCTGCTAGGGGAGGCAAGTGTATCGTCTCTAATTCCCAGAAGCAGTGAGTCAGGTTTTATCTGCTGCGTTACTCACTGCTTTTTTTTTTAACCTTAAAAAAAAATTGGAATATAGCTGCTTTACAATGTTGCATTAGTTTCTATTATACAACAAAGTGAATCAGCTGTAGGTATACATATATCCCCTCCTTCTTGAGCCTCACCCCCACCCTACCCCCATCCTACCCCGCGAGGTCCTCACGGAGCCCCGGGCACCGAGCTGAGCTCCCCGTGGCACACAGAAGCTCCCACCCGCTGTCTGTCCCCTGCGCGCTCTGCAGATGCGCCAGCGCCGCGCTCTCGAGTCCTCCCACCCTCCCCTTCCCCACCCTGTGTCCACACGTCCATTTTCCACGCCTGCGCCTCTCTTCCTGCCCTGCAAATAGTTTCAACAGCACTGTTTCTCTAGATTCCATATACATGCTCTAATAGACAATATTTGCTTTTCTCTTTCTGGCTTACTTCACTCTGAATGACAGAGTGAGCCTAGATCCCTAGGTTCATCCACATCCCTACAGTTGATTCAAGGCAGACACTTGCTACTTAATGGAGATAGTTTCAGGTGCTGCCCAGTGGAACTATTAGCAACATGGAATTATATACTATGTTACATCATGGAGAGCCTATCAGTTTCGTGATAGTAAGTCATTACTAACCCTCTTTCCTCTCTGCACTTTCCTTTTAAATAGATTGGGAGCAGGCCTCAGGCTAACATGTTTGCAGGCAGCATACTCTGGCTGAAATTTAATTATGTTGGAAATTCAATTAAAAGCTAGCTTAATGAAAACCTATCTATTTAAATGTTTCCATCTATTTAAAATAAACAACCCGTATTTCCACTTAAAGAAGTGACTTTCCGTATATAAGAGAATCTAAATGTTGCTGATTATATATACATCATTATTGTGTATTCTGTTAAGAAAGAAAAAATTTATACTGATTGACTGTCATACACCACTGAACATGAACATGCCGCCTTCAAAGATGTTAAAATGTGAACAAACATATATCTGTTTTGTTTCCTTTGACAAACAAAGGTAGTTATAGAAAGAAGACAGTTGATTTAATGGAAAAAAAAGTAAATAAATGACAATTCTTGAATTAAGTGAATTTGGTAAAAATGAAGATGCCGGTGCAGGAATGACTGGAGTTTGGGAAACACTGAATTATCTCATGCAGGTGATACTCAGACCAGCTTTGTGAGGAAGGTATAGTTATTCCTGCTTTGCAGACAGGGAGGTTTAGAGTAAATTTATATTCAGGCAAGTAGGTCAAAAGTCTTCACCTCCAGGTACTAAGAATCCATCACCTGTGGGTTCATTTCGGGGTGGCCTCTCCTTGCCTCTCCTTTTGGAGAGGCTTTGAAGAGTGCCTGGATCTTGGTTATTTCCTGCCAATCTTGAACCCTTCAAAACACTTGAATGCTTTTGGGTTAGTAACCACCATCAGTTCAGCTCGGTTGCTCAGTCGTACCCGACTCTTGGCGACACTCCACCCCAGGTGTGAAGCAGCGTGTTCTGGCATCTTTCTTACAATGGCTACATTATCAACAGAGAAGTCAAATGATGATGAGCGAACATTTCGGATATTGAAGCGCTCACTAAGGGATGTATGTTGAGGGCAGAGAATGTTCTAGTAACGGGTGAGCAGTAGAAGCAGCAGCAGCAGCTGTAATGCTTTGTTAGTTTCAAGTTTTTTTTTTTTTCCACTTAAAAAAAAATCTGATCCTTACCGCCATCATGAGTAGATATTATCCCCATTTTACAGGTAGAAAAACTGACAATGTTAATTTGCCCCAAATCACCCAATTAATAACGGGTAGAGATGTAAGTAGATCTGTGAAGGAACTGCCTTTTCCTTTCTCTTTTTAAATTAAATTCCCTTCTGAGTTAACTGTAGATTCACTACTATTAGAAATAATGTAAACAAGTCCAAGAGATCTGGTGTGCTCCTGGATTTTTCTTTTCCCCCCACTGGTAACATTTTGAAAACTTGTTACACCATATCACAACCAGGGTGCAGGACATGCATACAATTAAAACATTGGGCCTGCCCAGTGGCCTTGCCCTTTTATTCACATCCACTTTCCTCTCCTGCGCTGCATCCCATTCCTGACAGCTGGCAGTCACCAACCTGTTCTCCATTTCTGCAATTTTGTCATTTCCAAAATGCTACATAAATGTCGTTATACAGTGCGTAACCTTTGGAGGCTGCTTTCCACTCAGCTTCACCCTCTGACGACTCGCCCAGGTTGCTCAGTGTCCACAGCTTGCTCCTCTTACCCTGACTAGTTGTTCTGTGGTTTGTCCATCCAGCCTTTTAATAGGTTGGTTTCAGTTTTCAGCTATTACACATAAGGCTTCTGTGAACAACCTTACACAGGTCTTTGCGTGAACATGAAGGTTCATTTCTCTGGAATAAATGCTTAAGAGTGTGATGACTGGTTTTTGGGGCATGTTTGTCACAAGAAATGGCCAGATGATTTTCCAGAATGGTGATGTTGTTTATGTCTCTCGCCAGCAATGTATGTGACCCAGTTTCTCTTCATCTTTACTCTCATTTGGTTTTGTCATTAATTTTTATTTTGGCCAATCTGGCAGGTATGTAGTTATATCCCACTGTAGTTTTCATTTACTTTTCCCTGATGGCTAATAATGTCAAACATCTTTCATGTGCTTGATATACATCTGTATATCCTCTTTGTTGAAACTTGGCTGCTTTTTTCACCTGAGTATCCTTTCATTGTCCCAATATTCTTTCTTTTAAAAAATTAAATTTTGTATCAAGATAATTGTAGATTCATAACACTATGGCAGTGTTAGAAACAATCCAGAGATCAATAATATGAACAACTAAAAAAGTGGACAAAAGACTTGAAAAGACATTGATCCAGAGAAAATATACAGATGACCAATGAGCACATGAAAAGACGGGCAGCCTCACGAGCCACCAGGGGAACACAGATCAAAACCACGGTGAGACTCCATTTCACATCCACTAGAATGGTGGTGATAAAAAAAGGGAGATAGAAAATGCCAAGTGTTGCAGAGACACGGAGAAACTGGAAACTTCCCACACTGCTGATGGAAATGTAAAATGGTGGAGCTGTTTTAAAACAGTCTGGCAGTCTGTCAGAAGATTAAGCTCAAACACAGCCATTCCATTCCTAGGTGTGTCCTTAAGAGAACTGAAAGCATATGTTCAGCCAAAAACTCAAACATAAATATTTATAGTAGCAGTATTCATAAGAGCCAGAGATGCAAACAGCCCAATGTCCATCAACTGATGAAGAGATAATAAAATGCAGTATAGCCATACGATGGGATATTGTTCATCAAGAAAAAGAAATGAAATATTGACACATGCTACAACAAATGTGTGAAAAAGCCAGTCACAAAGGACCATCTATTGTATGATTTCAACTCTGTGAAATACCCCAAACAGACCAATCTACAGAGACAGAAAGTAGACTAGCAGTTTCCTAGGGCTTTGGGGTAGAGGGTTACGGAGGAATGACAGATAAAAGCTGCAGGGTTTCTTTCGGTGGATAATTAAAATATTCCAAAACTGTGATGGATACGCAATTCTGTGACTACACTAAAGCTATTGAACTGTACAACTTACATGAGCTAATTTTATATGATGCATATCTCTATAATCTTTTTTTGAAAGAAATGATAAGGGGATGGTCTGTGTACCCTTTACCCAGTTTCTCCCAGTGGAATTAGTCTGCAAAACTATGGGATGAGGGACTATTGACCCCAGGATGTTGAGACTGATGCAACCCACTCTATTATTTAGATTTCCCCAAATTTGCCTGTACTCCTCTGTTTGCCTCTCTCATTCTGTCTCTGTGCCTGCATGTATTGTTCTATATATTTTGATCACAAATACTGGTTTGTGATATTTGTGATAATATCATAGTCAAGACACCATCATAGTCAAGACACCAAATGAAATATTGCCTCTTTTAAAGTTCTGTTCACTTTAGTTTCTGTCTAAGGAAGTGCTCCAAAGACCTCTCATTTGCCCTCACTGTTAATAACCCAAAGCAGAGCAGATACCGCCCCCCCATCCTTTGTCCCCAAGCACACCCCTTCTTGTTGTCAAAGGGCAGAGGTCATAATGGAGCATGAATTCCCACCCACACTGGAGAGACAGAAGGTTGGGATTGCAGGCACAATTCATCTAGATTCTAGAATCACCCACACTTCTGAAAGAGTAGGAAATTATCTTACCAAAAGAAGGAACATGAATTCTGGGAGGGGGATACGCCCCCATGTCTCCACTCCTGCTTTCTCCTCCCACCAATTTCGGAAGCGAGCTCTAACTCCCAGGCCCGGTGGGTGACTTGTCAGCACTTTCGGAGATCCGGCCTTTATTGGGTTGCCACTAGCAAATGCTCTCAGGGAGAGGACTGGCAATGATTCATCTGTACTAATCCCTGTGTTTTCATCAGCCCTGCTTCTGCGAGAGGGGACAGCCCCGGTCGCTCTTCCACATCATCATGTTTGGTTTCTCTCAAAATGTTTGCTCAGAAAAAAGCCCAGAGTTTGGCCTGGGCTCATTCTGGGCTTCCAGGGGAATTCCCCATCCGCAGACTCCAGGCGTGTAGTTACTAGAACATTCGCTCCTCACCTGGCAGGGCAGAAGGTGAAGCTGGCTTTAGCACAGAGGTTTTGAGGGGGGATCAAAGACAAGCTTCCTGGGATCCCATCTTCCAAGGCAAGAGATGAGGGAAGAAATAGCTGCTGTTACTCTCTGTGTCTCCACTGTGACCTCACTGCCTCCACAGCGCGGGTCCTATCACAGCTGACCACGTGCTAGCCTCAGCTCTGCCCTCCATCTGGATCTTAGAATCCAGCCATGACTGGGCCACCTAATACTTCCCTGTGCACTTCTGGTCTCTGCAACCCTCACTCTGGTCACTGAACGCTGACTTCATCATCTGATCCCCACCTCTGCAAAACCTCAAATTCCAGCAGTCACCATCCCAAGATCCCAGGAAAACTTTGCCCTGTGACTGGTACGTGGTAGAATCTCCAAAAACAAGTACTACCACAAAGGAGGATAATATCTTGATCATATCTTGATTAGCGGAGGAACTTTGTGAGACTAATAGAAGCTCAGAGATGTGAAAAGGCCACATCATGTATGAGCGATGAGAATCTGTAAAAACACATTTAAGTGTCTCTCTTTTAACCATGGTTTCCTTAAAGTTTCCTAACTCTTTCAAGCCCTTCATCCCAGGTCCTGTCTTCCTTAGTAAGACCATAGCCTTGCAAACCAGAGGCGAAAAAAAAAGGTGACCAGCTGGCCCTGAGAGACCCAAGGTAGGGCTGGTGTTGTGTCTTGAGCCTGAAGCGCATCTGCCTGAAGGACTCCCTTTCTTTGAGGGAGGTCAGTTTTTCCCTTGAGGCCTGCAAATGGTTGGTTGAGGCCCACCTACATTAAGGAGAGCCATATTCTTTCCTCAAAGTTGACTGATCTAAATGTTTATCGTTGTTCAGCCCCTCAGTTTTGTCTGACTCTTTGCGACCCCATGGCCTGCAGCATGCCAGGCTTCCCTGTCCTTCTGTCTCCCGGAGTTAGTTCAAACTCATGTCCATTGGGTCAATGATGCTGTCCAACCGTCTCGTCCTATGCTGACCTCATCTAAAGAAATACCTCCACAGCCACATCCAGACATGCCTGATCAAGTATCTGGGTATCATAGCGCAGCTACATTCACACACAGAGTTGACCATCACGCCAGCCAAGGCTTTTACGGAAAGGAGGCTAGGAGGGAAGGAGAGGGGACTGAGTCATCTGTGTGGGTATTTGACCAAGAAAACAGAAGTACTTCAGACAAACGAAGGAAACAGCTAGGACAGAACGCTGCTCTTGCTTCCCCTCTCTGGTTGGACAGAGCTGCCTCGCGGGATATCAGGCAAACGCAAGGGCAGACATCTGCTGGGGAACACAGCAGGGCAGCGTCTGGGAGGCCCCGGGGCTCAGGGCTCTCACGCTGCCTTCGGTTCCCGTGTGCTCCGGTTCCCGTGGGTCCTGTGTGCTGCTCACCAGCTCCCAGCAGCTAGGTGCTGGGGCCGGGCGCTGGCTAGCAGATCCATCAGAGCAGTGCCAGGACCGTTCTGTGGGGAACTGCAGAGATAACAAGCCACTGGATCTGAGGTCCGGTGGACTCAGCCAGACCTCAGACAGGTGTAGAGGTGGGAGGGCTGAGTTACCAGCCTCTGCCCAAGCAGAGAAAGAGAGAGACACACACAGACCTCCAACTGCACGTGTTTCATACTTTGGTTGTAAGCGCTAGGCGGTCAGTCTGGAACCAGGGAGATCAGTGGTGTTTCTTCTGATACCAGCCTCTAGCAGGCTTTGTGCCTTGGGGCTCCAGTGTTTCCCTTCCATCCTAAGGTTCCATAAGCCAGCTGCGCCTAGGCATCATTCTGAAGAAGAATTGGGGATGGCAGGGTCAAACCATCACTTTAGAGATCGGACCTTTCTCTTGTAGAGAAACTGAGAAGTTTCTAAAGCATTTATTAATATTTCAATTACTGGTGCAAAGTAAGTGTAAATTATATAAACTTAAAGTCCACATTTTTATCTGGCTCACTGGCTTGAAGATTAGATCTCTGGGTTCCTTAGAGAAAGCAACACATTTCAAAGCTTATGTTCACTCCAAGGTCAGCACAGGCAAACTGAAGGAGGGACACGCCCATCAATCTTCTACAATGTTGCTATACTTCCATTGCTTTTATTTTGAGAAAAAAAAATACATGCATTACCACTACCCAGAGTAACAAATGCTAAGGCCTTGTCATATTTGTTTCTAGATTTCTAGACACGCGTGAAACACCACGGATGAAATTACAGTCCCACTTCACCCTTTTCCCTAGACCTGTTTTCTTCCTGTCTTCCCCAGCCCAGAAGCAACCAGGTTCACAAGTTTGATGTGTGTTCTTGTCCACTGGAAAATATCTTTATCTATACAAATGTACACCTCCGTGAAAAATACAAAATATTGTGTATGTGTTTGAAAATATAACCAGATGGTACCCAGCTGTATATATAATTCAATAACTGCATTTTTCATTCATTCTTAGTGAGACTACATCCTAATGATTCTAGTTATTCGGCTGCTACATTTTACTTACTTTCTTATTGATAGGCATTTTGTTTTCTTCCTTGCTTTAAAATGTGCAGCCAGATTTCAGTGGACATCTCTGTATGGTAGTCTGCCTTGACCTGTGGTTTTGCTTTCTGTGGTTTCACTTTACCTGTGGTCCATGATGGTCCAAAAACCACTAGATGGAAAATTCCAGAAATGAGCAATTTATATAAGTTTTCATTTGCTTGCCATTATGATGAAACATCTCACTGTCCTGCTCCGTCCCAGCCAGGATGTGAGTCATCCCTTTGTCCAGTGCTTCTCACCTATTAGTCACTTTGTAGACCTATTAGTTGTCAGTCAACTATTGTGGTGTCTCAGCACTTCTGTTCAAGTCACCCTTATGGGCCTGACGTGCAAGAGTAGCCACCCCGCAGCCTGGGGCCCGGCCACTCTTCCTCTGCCTCTCCAGCACTGGGACTTGCTAATATGAAGCCGGTCTGATCCTTTGCCTTCATCAGCGTGACATCAGCTGACAGTTCTCTCCACCTCAGCTCAATCTTTTTTCTTTTTTAATTCCCTCAAAGCCTGGGGAAATCACCTTCATTAATTATCCCACAGCTTTGACTAATTAACCTACATCTTTCTGTCTTGGGCGTTGGGTGTACATATTAGGATTTAAAAGTGAGCAAGATGCTTTGGTTTCAGTGAAGCTAACCCTGTAATTTCCATAATAATGGGAAAGCTAGACCAAGGAGCCAAGGAAACAGGCTACAAGTGACGTGGTGAATTAGAAGCCAGGCTAAAGTTAATACCAGTCTCCTGCATGTAGGTCTGGAGCCCTTTGATCTGACTTTTGGCTCTTCTCTGACAGGGGAGCGAGCCGGTGGTGAATGGCTTTACAGTCTCATTGATCTAAGGGCCGAAGCAAAAGGGCACGGGGAAAGGCCTGGGGGGCAGGAGCAAATACCACAGAAGCCGGGGAACGCTCCTGCAGGAAAGTCCAGCTCGTAAGTGCCAGATGCCCATGCTGAGTTCTCTGGACTCAGGACAAGGAGAAAGCTGTCTTGACAGCGTGAGACTGTACTGGCCAGGGCTGGCTCACTGCCACGGCAGACACCATGATACCATGTGGCAAGATGCTGTACCAGTTTATGGCTTGATGATCATATCACGACCCGATGCTCCTGCTGGGTGGGCTTGGTCTCTGCTATCTGGGCTTGTTGGAGGAGTCAGGCTCCTCCATCTGCAGATTCTTCCATCTCCCACCCCCAGCCTGCAACATCAGTGTCCAAGGCGAGTAGAGGGAGCCGTGAATCCGGGCCAGTCACGGGCACAGCAGGGCTGGAGGAGGCGTTCCTGGCCCCATGGCCCAGGGCTAGTATTTCAACCACACTGTCCTTCCTCTCAGTGTCCTTGATCCCGTTCACTCCTCTCAGGAATGGGAACCATGCAGCCTGTTCTTTCCACCTGCAGCCCTGAGAGTTCAAGCCCTGGAATATGTTTTATAAACAGGTGTGTGCCCTGCAGATGGAAGACTGGCTGTGGTTTCTTCTCCAAGTGACAGAGAACTCAGCAGCCTGTCCACCCTGACCTGGGACCTCTTTACTTCAGACCCTGAAAGGAGCTCTGAGAAACGTCACTCATGGATGGAAAGAGAGCTGCAGTGTGGCTGCCTCGGGTGTGGTCACCTCCACTGCGTTAGAGGCACAGGGGGTCATCTCTCCCCAGATGCTGTGCGCCCATGTGCTGCATGTGCACGTGGACACAGGCCATCAGTTCCCACCTCTCCCTGGCCCTGCCACCTGGAGCCATCAAGCTTACAGCCACGCAGTCAGTGGTTGACCTTGAACCCGGGCTGCCATGCCCTTGGAGGCTGGAGGGGTAGTTGGTTGGCCTGTTGCATGGAACTGGGAATCCAGAGTATCAGGTTGTAGCGCTCAATGGGCTCACTTTCCTCATCTACACCACAGGGAGAATGCCTTACACGGCTGTTATGAGAACGAAAGAGTCTCNGACCTTGAACCCGGGCTGCCATGCCCTTGGAGGCTGGAGGGGTAGTTGGTTGGCCTGTTGCATGGAACTGGGAATCCAGAGTATCAGGTTGTAGCGCTCAATGGGCTCACTTTCCTCATCTACACCACAGGGAGAATGCCTTACACGGCTGTTATGAGAACGAAAGAGTCTCATTATGAAAACTGCTGAGCAGAGTGAAAAGAGGCGGCAGTCAGGAAAGCTGCGGTTCTTTTTATGCCATGTCCAACATGCTAGAGACATGAGTTCTGGGCACTTGTATAAGGGCTGAGTCAGAACGTTACCTTGTGGCTTCCCGGGTGGCCCCATTTCAGCAAGCGGACTTTTGCCTCAGTGTCCCCTCCCTGTCTGTCCCAAATCCTTCCCTGCATTTCAGCGGGCTTCTCAGAGGATCCAGTCAAGGCGGGACCCCCCAGCCACCATGGCTGGTGGGCTGGTTCCCAGGCAGGGCTCCTCCGTCCTGACTGCAGGGCAGCTGAGCCTGAAATCTAGAGCCGCCCCACGGCCCATTCACGGTCTGGCTTGTGTCAAGCTCATGGACCTGGTCTGAGACGGCACTCCTGCTCCTCGTGACAGCCACCCTGAGCTTTGCCACCTCGGTCTGGCAGGCCTGAGGCCGCACCTGAGAGGAGAGAGCTGCAACCGGTCCTGGGATGCGGGTGTGAGG
>SJYA01006940.1:0-20075 GCA_006410615.1 Neotragus moschatus
GCATCACTAACTCAATGGACGTGAGTCTGAGTGAACTCCGGGAGTTGGTGATGGAGAGGGAGGCCTGGCGTGCTGAGATTCATGAGGTCGCAAAGAGTTGGACATGACTGAGTGACTGAACTGAACTGAATGGTCATTTTTTTCTTTCATCTTATCTATGGTTTCTAAATATTTTGCAATGAAAATGTATATGTGTACTAAAAAAAAAGAAAAAAAAGTTATTTTGCAAGCAGATTTAGAATGCCAAACAGTTGCTTGAGACAAGTGATGTGTCATTTATATTCTACTACTCTTTCAATTCAGTTCAGTTGCTCAGTCATGTCTGACTCTTTGTGACCCCATGAACCGCAGCACACCAGGCCTCCCTGTCCATCACCAACTCCCGGAGTTCACTCAGACTCACANAACAGTTGCTTGAGACAAGTGATGTGTCATTTATATTCTACTACTCTTTCAATTCAGTTCAGTTGCTCAGTCATGTCTGACTCTTTGTGACCCCATGAACCGCAGCACACCAGGCCTCCCTGTCCATCACCAACTCCCGGAGTTCACTCAGACTCACATCCATCCAGTCAGGGATGCCATCCAGCCATCTCATCCTCTGTTGTCCCCTTCTCCTCCTGCCTTCAATCTTTCCAAGCATCAGGGTCTTTTCAAATGAGTCGGCTTGCCACATCAGGTGGCCAAAGTATTGGAGTTTCAGCTTCAACATCAGTCCTTCCAGTGAACATTCAGGACTGATCTCCTTTAGGATGGACTAGTTGGATCTACTGCCCTTTACCTACCAAACATTCCCATTTAGTCCTCCTATTTCACACTATTACAAATATAAGTCTCCAGTGATGACAGTGTCAGCTCTAACAGCAAAACTGATTTGGACAAAAGATATGTAAGAAATATCACCAAAACTCAGCAAAATTTTGAAGCGGAAGAATTTTTTTATGCTGCTACCTTCTTTCTTAATTCTGTGTATCTTTCACTATCCCACGCTAATTTTTCAGTTCAGTTCAGTTCAGTCGCTCAGTCGTGTCCGACTCTTTGCGACCCCATGAATCACAGCACACCAGGCCTCCCTGTCCATCACCAACTCCCGGAGTTCACTCAGACTCACGCCCATCAAGTCAGTGATGCCATCCAGCCTTCTCATCCTCTGTCATCCCCTTTTCTTCCTGCCTGCAATCCCTCCCAGCATCAGAGTCTTTTCCAATGAGTCAACTCTTCACATGAGGTGGTCAAAGTACTCTAATCTTTATCATCGAATAAACAATGTTCTTGAGCTCATAGATCTCCTATGACATCAGAAAAGAAAAAACTCTCTGAAAACTTTATATTTTCATAGGCATAATATGTTAATCCTTCTAGGATAATCGCATTTTTTAAAGAAATATTGATTATGAAAAGAGTGAAATTTCAGGCGTTAGTAGGAGACATAACTTTTGTTCCTAATGCTTCTGTAATCAGACCATGTAGTGGGGGGCCCAGATGATAAAACCATTTTTAAGTTTAGCTGTCTTTTTTGTAAATGGATGGATCATCAATAATAGTGTGGTGCAGT
The DNA here is from genome assembly GCA_006410615.1 of Neotragus moschatus. Lineage (NCBI taxonomy): Eukaryota > Metazoa > Chordata > Mammalia > Artiodactyla > Bovidae > Neotragus > Neotragus moschatus. The sequence goes on from SJYA01006940.1 coordinate 1,556, forward strand.
GGCTTCCTTATCGGAGAATATCTACTGTGTGATCTTGGAAAGATTAGTGAAGACTTATGAGCCTGAGTTTTTGCCTCTGTAAACAGGGATAATATTTATCTTGCAAGGCTATTATGAAACAAACAGTAATGAGATAACGCAGGTATTACAGTGCCTAGCATATAAGTAATATCTTAGTGGAGAAAAAAGCTTTTTATGCCTTTCTTCCTGGTTAATTTCGTAGAGCTGCCATAACAAAATATCACGAATTTTGTAGCTTAAAGCAACAGAAATTTATTATCTTACATTTCCGGAACCAGAAGTCCGAAATCACTATGGCAACAAGACTGATTACTTCTGGAGGTTCTGAAGGAGACTCTGTTCAATGCTTCTCTCCCAGATTCTGATGATCACCAGCAATCATTGCCATCCCTTAGCTTGCAGCTGCATCACTCCATTTTTAAACTCCATCATCATATGACTTTATCCCTGTGTGTGGCTGTGTCTGCATGTTGCCTTCTGATAAGGACACTGGTCAGTGGGTTTTGAGCCTAGTCTAATTCAGTATAATATCATCTTAACTTGGTTATATCTGCAAAGACCTTATTTCCAAATATGACCACATTCCCCAGGTACCAGATGTTATCTTTTTGAGGTATACAATCCAACACATGACACCTCCTGGTTTCATAATGACAGAAGATTCTTCCCTACCATAACTAAGAGATTAGTTCAAGTGAAAATAACTGAAGGAATGGGACCCTGTTAACAAAGTGAGCAAGAACACTGTAGAAGCAGTTCACTAAAGTGATAAATGTTTGCTGTTGTTCAATCAATAAGTCGTGTGACTATGACGCCACAGACTGCAGCACACCAGGCTCCTCTGTCCTCCACTATCTCCCGGAGTTTGCTCAGATTCAAGTCCATTGAGTTGGTGATGCTCTCTAGTCATCTCATCCCCTACTGCCCCTTCTCCTTTCTCCTTCAGTCTTTCCCAGCATCAGAGTCTTTTCCAATGAGTCAGCTCTTTGCATCAGGTGGCCGAAGTATTGGAGCTTCAGCTTCAGCATCAGTCCTTCCAATGAATACCCAGGACTGATCTCTTTTAGGATGGACTGGTTTGATCTCCCTGCAGTCCAGGACCACAATTCAAAGCACCAATTCTTTGGCACTCAGCCTTCTTTATGGTTCAACTCTCACATCCATATACAACTACTGGAAAGACCATAGCTTTAACTATATAGACCTTTGTTGGCAAAGTGATGTCTCTGCTTTTAATACGCTGTCTAGGTTTGTCACAGCTTTCCTTTCAAGGAGCAAGTGTATTTTAATTTCCTGGCTCAGTCATTGTCCAGAGTGATATTGGAGCCCAAGAAAATAAAGCCTGTCACTGCTTTCACTTTTCCTCCTTCTATTTCCCATGAAGTGATGAGACCAAATGCCATGATTTTAGTTTTCTGAATGTTGAGCTTCAAGCCAGTTTTTTCATTTCCCTTTTTCACCCTCATGAAGAAGTTCTTTAGTCATCCTTCAATTTCTGCCATTAGAGTGGTATCATCTGCATTTCTCAAGTTGTTGATATTTCTCCTGGCAGTCTTGATTCCAGCTTGTGATTCATCCAGCCTGGCATTTCACATGATGTGCTCTGCATAGAAGTTAAGTAAACAGGGTGACAATATACAGACTCATCATACTCCTTTCTCAGTTTGGAACCAGTCAGTTGTTTCTTGTCCAGTTCTAACTGTTGCTTCTTGGCCTGCATACAAGTATCTCTGGAGACAGATAAGGTGGTCTGATACTGCCATCTCTTTAAGAATTTTCCAGTTTGGTGTGTCCACACAGTCAAAGGCTTTGGCACAGTCAATGAAGAAGTGGATGTTTTTCTGGAATTCCCTCGCTTTCTCCATGTTTTCTATGTTGTGCTAAATCCAAGAATGCACAAACAGTGGTATGTTCTCTTAGTCATTCAGCTTCATGTCAGGTTTAAGGGCAATATTGTTTTGGACATTGTATACCCAGGTGTTTTCTCTTTTTACTGCCATTTCCCTCTTGTTCTTAACTCCTGCTAGGCTATACTTTCAAACATTAGCAAATCCCTTTTCCCATTTTGAAGAAGGACTAAACCTCTCCAAGTGCTCACTGCAAGCCTCTAAACTATTGACAGGGTCTGGAACATGGGATCAGGAAAAGAACTCACTTCTCACTACTCATTCTTTTCATTTATTTGAATTTATCATGTATCTGGCCTCCCTGGTGGCTCAGTGGTAAAAAACCCACTTGCTAAAGCAGGAGACTTACGTTTGATCCCTGGGTCAGGAAAATCCGCTGCAAAAGGAAATGGCTACCCACTCCAGTTTTCTTGCCTGGAGAATCCCATGGACCATTGGAGCCTGGTGGACTACAGTCCATGGGGGTCACAAAAGAGTTGGACACAACTGAGCAACTAAACAATGACAACAATCATCTATCTATGTTACTAATACAAAATAATTTTATTTTAAAAATCACCTGATATCTACCAGTTTATACCATCTGTTATCGTATTTATAAGTTCCATCTACCTAGAAGAAGCTACTTGCATAGTATAATAGCCTCATAAATTTCCAGACTTCATGAATATTTCCTTTGTGGTTACTATTATCCTTCTTTTGTTAAAAAATTTGTTATCAGTCAATGAAATGTGGATGATAAGGAATAGAGTCAGTGTGAAAGGCTATGAAATCCTTGAGTAACTGTATTAACTGGCATGTTTTCCATTTGTTCCTTCTTTTAACTGAGAAGATACAAAGCTTCATAGAAATATAAGAACAGCCTGAAGCAGACAAGAAACATATGCCAGATTATAAATGATAGTTCACAATATAAAATAAAACTAATTCAAAAAAAATTTAATTTGCACATAAATTATAGGAAAATGACAGATTCATCCTCTGAAACCAGTTCAGAACTGCACAAAATAAGACTGTATAAAAGAACATCCCTTTAATTCCAGAAAGCTGTATTATTTAATGCAAATATAAGAGGTATATCTATAAACTCTTTCTACTCATGTGGTAGTGAAGCAGCTATATGAAAACTTTATCTGAAGGCAAAAGTCCTGCATTGAATTTTCAGTTCTGCCGAATCCCAACGCGGGCCTTACTTCCTACCCTACAACAGTGTTGCTAAGCATAATGACATAACATGTGGTGTGACACCTTGTAAACTGTAAAATGCTAATAAAATGTAGATACTGCTAGTACTGTGCACATCTCCCAAAGGTAAGATAAAATACATTTAAAATGATTTTTTCTGTCCTTTTAGGATTCTCTAAGCCGCTAATCATTTTATTTATCTATTTATTATTTTTGGCTGTGCTGGGTGTCCATTGCTGCATGAGCTTTTCTCTAGTTGCAGCAAGTGGGGGCTACTCTCCAGTTGAAGCGCATGAACGTCCCATCGTGGTGGCTTCTCTTGCTGTGGAGCACGGGCTCCAGGGTGCTTGGACTCAGTAGCTGTGTCTCTCCAGCTCTAGAGCGCAGGCTCAGTAGTCGCGGTGCGTGGATTTAGTTGCCCTGCAACATGAGGGATCTTCCCTCCCCAAAGGCAGAACCCATGTCTCCTACATTGGCAGACAGATTCTTTACCACTGAGCCCCCAGGGAAGCTCTGTCATAATTTTTAAAACTATTCTATGTATTCAACCTGGAAGAGAAAAAAAACTATGCCAGGGACCTATTATTGACTAACAGCAAGACAATATCAAAACTCTGGGACGAATCACCAGAAATATTCTGAATATGGCTATGTATGTAATGTGAATATGTGTGTCCATATGGCTTTGAATATAGCTGGAAAGCTTAAAACCAGTCAAACACAGAAGTTCTTGGGTTAAAATTCGCCAATTATCCAAATACTATGCTGTTGCTGCTGCTAAGTTGCTTCAGTTGTGTCCGACTCTGTGCGACCCCACAGACAGCAGCCCACCAGGTTCCCCCGTCCCTGGGATTCTCCAGGCAAGAACACTGGAGTGGGTTGCCATTTCCTTCTCCAATCCAAATACTATGAGGCACATGGAAAAGATAGCCCCAAGCTTACCCAAGAAATAAGGCTAAAATCAAACTATTAAGGCACATGGCAGTTTTAAGGTATGTGCAAATATTTGGAAAAGAGAAAGATTTGTTGACACTCATAAAATGATCTTATAAAACAAGAAAGAAAAAGTTTCTCTGAGACAATGGAAGAAGGAAAGTGACGAGTGATGCTTTACATATGATTATATAGTAGCTGTGATATAATCCTAAAATGATCCCCAATGACCCCTTACTCTTGGTTACTTCTCTCCCTTAAGTGTGTGCAGAATCTGTGACTATGATGAGATATCATTCCAGTGATTACAGTACATTATCTGGCAAAAAGAGTTTTTCAGATGTAACCAAGGTTCCAAATCAGAACATGAAGTTTACTTTGGGCGGTTCTAACCTAATTAGGTGATCCTTTAAAAGCAAAATTTTCCTCTGGTTGATTTAAGATAAAAGAAGCCATGTTGTGAATTGCCTATAGAAAAGAATGACTTTCAATTGTTTAGCGTTGTCCTCCGTCAACAGCTAGCAAAAATATGAGGACCTCAATCCTGAAGCTGCAAGGAACTGAATTCTGTCAATAACCTCAATGAGAACTGTGACATAGCCGATACCTTCATTGCAGCCCTTTGAGTTCTGAGTGGAAAATCCACCTAAACTGTGCCCAGACTCCTGACTTACAGAAATTCTAAGATAATAAATTACCACTGTTTTAAGCTGCTAAATTTATGAAAACTTTTTGCAGAACAATTGAAATCTAATACAGAAGCGAAACTATAGAATTTGCCTTCCCTTTCTTAATGCCTAGTTTGAAGAACCATGGTTTATGAAGAAGGCAAGCACAAAAACATAGCATCTGAATGAAATGTTTAACATTTGAATGTTTATGCCTGGTGGGTTGGTATTCACAGATGTTTAAAAATAGCAATTTTGTTATAAATCAGTTCTCCTCAGTCATGGGGTAATTACTTCATGTTTATCAAAGAGATTAGAAAGATTCTTTATTGTTTTAAAAAGATTCTTAAATATCAAGTTGACACCCACTCTGGATAATTTAAGATGTTACCATGCAAGCTGTAATCACTTTACACTTAAGCTTATAATTTTCTAAGATGTTTTTATGCTTAACATAAATGCTCTTATCCAATACATGTCCATATACCAGACTGAATAATGAAAATTAAATCAACAATTATTTAATAAATATCTTCTATATACCAGATATAAAGTTAAGTTCTAGAATCAGACATTCCCAATCATTGTTTATATTGAGGAACTTCACAGTTAATGGTGAATCATTAGAAACATTACCATTAAAACTGGAGACAAAATACTGCCTATTACTACACCATTTGACATAGTACTAGACATTGTCCTTTGGAGAAGGCAATAGCACCCCACTCCAGTACTCTTGCCTGGAAAATCCCATGGACAGAGGAGCCTGGTAGGTCCATGGGTTCGCTAAGAGTTGGACACAACTGAGCGACTTCACTTTCACTGTTCACTTTCATGCACCGGAAAAGGAAATGGCGACCCACTCCAGTGTTCTTGCCTGGAGAATCCCAGGGACAGGGAAGCCTGGTGGGCTGCCGTCTACAGTGTTGCACAGAGTTGGACACAACTAAAGCGACTTAGCAGCAGCAGCAGCAGCAGACATTGTCCTTACTCATAAAGGTAAGAAGAAATAAAAGGTAAAAGTATTGGAAAGGAGAGGGGGGAAAGTGGCATTATTATCAAACAATATTTCTGTATAAAAGATTGATAAATCATTACAATTAATTAAATATAAGGTACCAAATGTGTTCCTAAACACTGCCAATAATTAGCTGAAACATAGAATGATATTATTTGTAATGTCACAAAAAAATATCTAAGGTACCTAGAAATAAATCTTGCAGAGGATATGTAAGACACTATAAAGATTGTGGAAAAGAAAGCTAAATAACACAAGGACAGAGACTCTTCCCAAGTTAATCAATAAAACTGTTACAATACCAACCAAAAATTCAGAGAATTTTTTATGAATTTGACAAGCTTGTTCTAAAAAGAATTTATATGAAAAGCCAAAGGTCATTTTGAAAACAAAATTGAACATGGGGAGGGCTTACTCTATCTAGTATCAAGGCTTATTATATAGTTTTAGATGGTGTAATATGCTCTAAGAAGTACAAATAGACCAGAATAGAGAACCAAGGAATAGATATGTCTTGGGAAACAATGCTGCACAGTGAAGAAAAGTTAAAGTAAGGAAAAAAAATGTTGTAATAGCAAAAAAATAAATCCAAGATAATTAAAAGGCTGCATATTAAAAGCAAAGCTTTAAACTTTTTGAGGAAAAACACAGAAGAATTAAAGAAATTTTAAAACTTTTTACAAATTATCCATGAAAGTTTTCACAGAACTAGAACAAATTATCCTAAAATTTATATGGAACCACCAAAGACCCAGAATTGCCCAATCAGTTATGAGGGAAGAGAACAAAGCATCACCCTCTCAGGCTTTAGACAATACTACAAAGCTACAATAATCAAAATAGTGTGGTATTGGCACAAAAACAGACATATAGACCAATGGAACATAATAGATAGCCCAGAAGCAAGCCCACACACCTATGGTCAATTAATGTTCTACAAAGGAGGCAAAAACACACTATGGGGAAAAGACATTCTCCTCAACAAGTGGTGTAAGGAAAGTTGGACAGTCACACACAAATCAATTAAGTTAGAGCACACCCTCACACTATACACAGAAATAAATTCAAAATAATTTAAAGACTTAAATATATATGACATGACACCATAAAACTCCTATAAGAGAACAAAGGCAAAGCATTCTCTAACATAAATCATAGCAATGTTTTCTTAAGCCAGTCTCCCCAGCCAATAGAAATAAAAGCAAAAGTAAGCAAATAGGACATAATCAGATGCATAAATTTTCGCACTGTAAAAAATAAATAAAATTTTTATAAAATAAAGAAAGAAAATGAAAAAGACAACCTACAGACTAGAAGAAAATACTTACAAGTGCTATGACCAACTAGGGTTTAATTTCCAAACAGCTCATACAATTCAATAATGAAAAACAACACAATTGGAAAATGGGGAGAAGACCTAAACAGACACTTTTCCAAAGAAGACACACAAATGGTCAATAATCACATGAAAAGATGCTCATCAGTGCTAATTGTTAGAGAAATGCAAATCAAAACCACAGTGACAACCACCTTATACCAGTCAGAATGGCCATCATCAAAAAGTCTGTAAGTAATAAATGTTGGAGAGGGTTTGGAGGAAACGGGACCCTCTTACACTGTTGGGAGGAATATAAACTGGTGGAGCCATTATGGAAAACAGTTTGGAGGTTCCTCAAAAAACTAAAGTTGCCATATGATCCTAGTGTCCTGTAGTCCATGAGGCTGCAAAGAGTTGGACATAACTGAGCAAATGAACAACAACAGCAACATGATCAAGAAATCTCTCTCTTAGGCACAGATCCAGACAAAACTATCATTTGGAAAGATACATATGCGCCTTTGTTGATAGCAGCACTATTTACAATAGCCAAGACATGGAAACACCCTAAATGTCCATCAGTAATGAATGGATAAAGAAGCTGTGGTATGCATATAATGGAATATTACTCAGCCATAAAAAAGAATGAGATCATGTCATTTGCAGCAACATGGATAGATCTAGCAATTATCATACTTAGCTAGGTAAATCAGAAAGAGAAAGACAAATACCACAAATATTGTGGACTCCAAAATACAATACAAACATATCTACAGTGCAGAAATGGACTCAAAGACATAGAAAACAGATTTAGAGACATAGAGAACAGATTTCTAGTTGCCAAGGGGGGAAGGATGGAGAAGAAAGGATTTAGAAGTTTGAGATTAGCAGATGCAAACTACTATGTGTAGGAAGGATAAACAACAAGGTAACTACTCTACATAGCATGGGAAACTATATTCACTATCCTGTGATGAACCATGATGAGAAAATATATATATATATAAATGAATCACTTCAGTGTACAACAGAAATTAACACAACATTGTAAATCAACTATACTTCAATAATACTAAGAAAAAAAGAAATTTGAACTCTAAATTAATTGGCAATTTCCCCCAAAGAAGCTATTCTAGGAGCAAGAGACTAAGTGATCTTTAACATGCAAAATCCTCCCACCCCAGCCCCACCATTTACAAATCACAAAGATCAGTTCTCAAAATGAGAAGTTATTCTTTCTCAGCTGTGTTCTTAAGGCATAGTTTTTGTTATCATACAATGGCTCAGTGGTCTCAGGTGCTCTTGTGCCATGGATTAAAGTGATGAGAGTTGTTTTGACAACATCTGAATCATTTTTCAAACCCACAGCACCTTTTGACAAATATTCCCATCAGCCATAGTTGATGTGTTGAATTTTTTCCATAGTTTTAATGTTCAAGAAAAAAATTAAATAATTGTTTTAAATTTTTTCCATAGTTTTAATGTTCAAGAAGAAAATTAAATGATTGTTTTGGTTTGCTTTCTATTTTCAATCTTTTCTCTAACTTCACTTTACATGTTAATTTCACCCTTTAAAACAACAACAATCTTCACTAGACTATTTTTTCTTGGTTAAGGATTTTAAACAAAGTCACCCCACAACCATATTTTCTTTATCATTTATTCTCTCTACAGTCTCTTACATTTTTAGTTTTGTTCCCACTCCCTCATTGAAAAAATACTCTAAAAAATCTTCATGATTTCCTCACCATCCAATCCAATAGTAATTTCTCAACACTCAGTTTTCTTGACCTCTCTACAGACTCTCTTGTTGTTAAACCTACTTCTTACTAAGACCTTGTTTCAAAGACCTGATAATTCTTCCTTCTAAATATTTCTTCTCTCAAAATCTTCCTTTCCATTTTCACTGTTAGTGCCTCAGTAGAACAGTTCTCCATTGCACTATTATGAGTAGTTTTCACCCTGCTTATCTCTCTTTTTAATATATTTTTTAATTCCACCATGAAAATAATCTCCCACTTAGGTCCATCTCATAGGTAACTCTTCTGTTTTGAAAAAATCCAAGGTTCCTTTCATTTGTTCCCACCTAACACTATTTAACCAAATTATAAGAAATAGTATTTCTCAATCCAGAGGATGAGATGGTTGGATGGCATCACTGACTCAATGAACATGAGTTTGAGTAAACTTTGGGAGATGATGAATGACAGGGAAGTCTGGGTTGCTGCAGTACATGAGGTCGCAAAGAGCTGGATACAACTGAGCAACTGAACAACAACAAATTTCTCAATCCTAGGTGCACAAGAAACTCCCTGAGGAGCTTTAAAAATATATAGATTCTTCAGTCCCTCAGCAGCACAGGTAAATCAGACTTTCAGACTGGAGCTCAGTGATCAGTATTTTTAAAGAGGTTGCCAAGTGACTGCAATGTGCTGCCAAGGTGGAGAATCAGTGGACTGGAGCAAAATCAAGTCAAAGTTAGAAGATACTGTCCTAGGCCTAGGGCAGTGGGGCACCACAATCACCTAGGGAAGCTTGTTAACATTCCTGAACTTCAGGTTAGTGAATTATAACTTTTTGCTGGAGGTTTCTGAGGACTTCTATTTTTATCAAGCTTTCTAGGCATTATTATTTAGCCAAAACAGTCCTAGTTTAGTGACAAGCATTGGAAACCAATCACCTAGCAATGTTTCTCAGTCTTTAATGTGCGTATAAATCACATGAGAAATCTTGTAAAAACTGTTGGTTTAATTCATTAAATGTAGGGTACAATCTGAAATTCTGTATTTCTAATAAGATCTCAGTTAATGGCTATACTGCTGGTCTATGATTAACACTTTTGAGTACTGTTAAAGAAAAAAAATATATTCAATGACATTTGTTAAAACACAATAAGGAAGACTTTATGCAAGGGCAGCAGGAGGAGATCATCAAGATGTGTACAGGGACCGCTAATATAGAATATTGAAGTGGGGGAGAGAGACTTGCTCAACTCTGTGTACAGCTTGGGTAAGAGGGTATTACGGCCAAAGAGTTGGGTGGGAATCAGTGGATGGAAAATTACTGAAAGGAAATATCAGGGATTATGGAAACTCTGATTAAACCAACTTAATAGGATTCTTGTTTAAGATAGGCTAAGGTGATCAGATATCATTTGAGGGGTGGTAGCAGAGAAGGCAATGGCACCCCACTCCAGTACTCTTGCCTGGAAAATCCCATGGACGGAGGAGCCTGGTGGGCTGCAGTCCATGGGGTTGCTGAGAGTTGGACATGACTGAGCGACTTCATTTTCCCTTTTCACTTTCATGCATTGGGGAAGGAAATGGCAACCCACTCCAGTGTTCTTGCCTGGAGAATCCCAGGGACGGGGGGAGTCTGGTGGGCTGCCGTCTGTGGGGCTGCACAGACTTGGACATGACTGAAGCAACTTAGCAGCAGCAGCAGCAGCAGCAGCAAAGGATGAGAAACCCAGTCAGATATCCAGGGAGAGAAATACTGATTAAAATTTGACTCCACAGAAGGGACTTCCCTGGTGGTCCAGTGGCTAAGACTGCACATCCAATGCAAGGGGCCTGGGTTCAATCCCTGGTCAGGGAACCAGATCCCACATGCCACAACTAAGAGCTAGCATAGCCAAATAAATAAATATTTTTTTAATTGACTTAGCAGGATACTTGCTGAAACTGGACAATGAAGAGAACATGGAAGTCCAAAAGTCAGGCTTAGATGGAAAGGAGTTCAGAGAAGTCTGAGAAGAGTTTGGCCAATGAGAGAATCTTTGTCAATAGATAGCACTCAGGCTATACAAACTCCATGTTTCCTGTACATGTATTTCTTCCATCTTCCTTACTAGCATCATTTGCCTCTTTGCTCTGGTTATTGTAACTTCACAAAATGTTCTTTCTTTCTTCATGACCACACACTCCACAATCCCTCCATCACTCCACCTCTGCCTGCTAAACCTCTCCTCTGAACTGCTAGAATATTTGTCTAAACTGATCATTTTCATACTTAATAGAATAATTAGAATTATTTAAACATTTTGTATTACTGGTATCCCTGTCTTCAGAGACCATGCTAGGTAAATAAAAGGCATTTTTAAAATACTAGCTCATTGATTAATGGTTGTGATAAAACCATTGTCTTCATTATTATCAGTTAATTGAAAATATATACAATTAAAATATCTATAAATTTATTAATATTTTATATAAACTGTTATTTAATAAAACAGCACATATACACTTTACAATAGTTTATGCACAGGAAATATTATGAATTTAGACTGTGAACAAATAACTCAGAAACATTTAGTTAATATTCACACAAAAGGTTTCTTTTATGAGTAAGTCATTAAACACTTTTGAACAATAGCAGAAACAGAATCTATAAAACAGAGAGCAGATGAAGTATTTAAAAACACACAGATTGTCTGAGACCAATGTGTTTGTTTTACTTTTATTTGAGTAAGCTGATTGACTGGAAACCATTAGAAAAAATAACAAGTCTGGGCAGTCTGCCCTGGAACAGGTTGGCTAGTCATTAGTAAAAACTATTTTAGTTACTTCTGGATTCTCTGAGAAACCTTAAGAGTTTAGCTGAGCAGAGTTCATGACAGGCTGCCTCTGTGTAAAATCTGCCAGAACCCTTTGTTAACACATCCACTTTAGTTAAACTAAACTTACACCGCTTGCCCCCTGATAATTTCTCAATTCTCTAGACAATTCCTGATCTTCACTCTAACTTGTAATAATGATTTTATGGCCTCCAGACTGGGAATTGTCATTGAAAGCATTGTCCATTTCTTCTTCATCCTCCTGGGTGCGTACTCAGTCATGTCTGACTATGAGCCCATCACTAAGCTTCTCTGTCCATGGAATTTTCCAGTTAAAAATACTGGAGCAGGTTGACATCTCCTTCTCCAGGGAATATTCCCAACCTAGGGACTGACCCCATGTCCCCTGAATTGACAGTCAAGTTCTTTACCAGCTGAGCCATAAGGGAAGCCTTTATGTGTATGTACTATATTCAGTGGTTATTAACCAACCCAATAGACTTGTCGTTTGGATACTGACATAGCCCCAGGACTGAATTTTAGAAAACATCAGAGTAACTTTTCCAGAGTGAAAAGAATGATAATAGGTCAGAAAAAGAAACATAACAACTTCCATATTATTATCAGAATACAGTTGTTACCAAATATTAGTGAAGATATACTATTTAATGATCAGCCACATACCATTTCAGTCATTATGGAAACTTCTATAATTCTGATTATTCCATATTAGGAATCAAAATATGACAATATCTTCTATTGGTAAAGTTTTGAAGAAATTTGTGATGAGAATGCAAAATACTATAACAATATCTTTTAAAAATTATGTATAAATGACACACCCAAACTATTTCTAAAACTTCATTACAAAGATAAAGTAGCAAAATATTAAGATAATTTGCTTGAATATACTCATATACAAAAATAGATAATTTAATTTTATATACTACATGTATTTTATACTTCTATTTTCTAACTAATTTTCACTTTATATTTTTATTTTCTAACTAATATAGACTGCTAATATGGGAAAACTAAGATCCACACGCATTTAAGCTAAACAATTCTAACCAAGAAAACTGACTAATTTATTTCCTAATCTGCTTTAAAGACAAAAATTTAATCTGCAAACCCTTATGTAGATAATCGTTTCAAGGACAGACATGCTTGAAAAAGCAATGTTCAAAATTATTTTTGAAACACACAACATGTAGTTTTTAATTGCCCAGAAAAATGTTAAAATCCTGATATATTAAATGATATATTAGAGAGCCTATATATATGAATTATATATATATATATAGACACATATACCTATATACATATATTTGCACACACATATACATATATATCTGGAGGAGAGCATGGCAACCACTCCAGTATTCTTGCCTGGAGAACCCCCATGGACAGAGGAGCCTGGCGGGCTACAGTCCATGGGGTCACAGAGTTGGACACCACTGAGCAGTCTCTCAGCACAGCACAGCACACATGGCATAGTGGTAAAGAATCTGTCTGCCAAGGCAGGAAATTCAAGAAACACAGGTTCAATCCCTAAGTTAGGAAGATCTCGTGGAGTAGGAAACGGCAACCCACTCCTGTGTTCTTGCCTGGAAAATTCCATGGACAGAGAAGCCTGGCTCGCTACAGTCCATTGGAACGCCAAGAGTCAGACAGGAGTGAGCATGCATGATACATATGTAACATACATACATTTATACATATATCTATCGTTCAGAGAGAGGGAGAGGAAGAAAAAGATATACCTATCCCGAAAATAATTTTGTAAAACCTTCACTATCAAAAAGAGACAGTTGGCTTGACTGGTTTTAATGTCTAATTAATATCAGTAACCTCAGATATTCAGATAACACCACCCTTATGGCAGAAAGTGAAGAGGAACTAAAAAGCCTCTTGATGAAAGTGAAAGAGGAGAGTGAAAAAGTTGGCTTAAAGCTCAACTTTCAGAAAACAAAGATCATGGCATCCGGTCCCATCACTTCATGGCAAATAGATGGGGAAACAGTGGAAACAGTGGTTGACTATTTTTCTGGGCTCCAAAATCACTGCAGATGGTGATTGCAGTCATGAAATTAAAAGACGCTTACTCCTTGGAAAGAAAGTCATGACCAACCTAGATAGCATATTCAAAAGCAGAGATATTACCTTGCCAACAGAGGTCCATCTAGTCAAGGCTATGGTTTTTCCAGTGGTCATGTATGGATGTGATAGTTGGACTGTGAAGAAAGCTGAGCACCAAAGAATTGATGCTTTTGAACTGTGGTGTTGGAGAAGACTCTTGAGAGTCCCTTGGACTGCAAGGAGATCCAACCAGTCCATTCTAAAGGAGATCAGTCCTGGGTGTTCTTTGGAAGGAATGATGCTAAAGCNGTGATAGTTGGACTGTGAAGAAAGCTGAGCACCAAAGAATTGATGCTTTTGAACTGTGGTGTTGGAGAAGACTCTTGAGAGTCCCTTGGACTGCAAGGAGATCCAACCAGTCCATTCTAAAGGAGATCAGTCCTGGGTGTTCTTTGGAAGGAATGATGCTAAAGCTGAAACTTCAATACTTTGGCCACCTGATGCAAAGAGTTGACTCACTGGAAAAGACCCTGATGCTGGGAAAGATTGAGGCAGGAGGAGAAGGGGACAACAGAGGATGAGATGGCTGGATGGCATCACCAACTCGATGGACGTAAGTCTGAGTGAACTCCAGGAGTTGGTGATGGACAGGGAGGCCTGGCGTGCTGCGATTCATGGGGTCGCAAAGAGTCAGACATGACTGAGCGACTGAACTGAACATTAAATTAAATTTAATGCCTAAAGAAACAAAATAATTCTTGCTAGTTGTTCTCTTATTATTTAACAAAAGAAAGGACATTTTCTGCTTCTAAATCTCACTAAAGTTTTTAATGAATCAGCTAATGAAATATTTGCATATTTTGCATAATATGTATATGTACTGCTCATCTCATATTCTTGTTATCGAAGAAAATTATATAGTTGAATATTCTTTACTTTATGTCAGTGGAGAAGGAATAATGACTTTGATGTCACACAAACTTGAATTAAAATTTGGCTTAGCATTTTAAGATTTTAACCTTCCTAAAATTGTCTCCTCATTTAAAAATTGTGATCATAGTACTCGAATTATTAAATACCTGTCAAAAGCTGGCACCATGGAAAGTATTAATACTTTGTGAATGCTAATCTCCTCTCCTGTCTGCCCTCCCTCTGAATCTGCCCTTCTCTTTTCTGATGAGGCCTCTGTGATTAGAGCATAGATATTCAGGGTTCACGCTAAGCCAAAGTGTTAGGTCAGTAAAACTGCTCTCCTGAAATACTTTTGCCTTCTTGATGCTGCACCCTTCTCCCCATCTAAAGTATCCAATATCTTTGTCCTCCTTTCCACTTTCCTAGTGAAGTCTCCTTTGTTGTAATTGGCAAGTGGAGCTGAATACATTATCCCTGCTGAGATAATCTGCATTTTAATTAGACACAAAATCTATTCAATTAGTCATTAGAGCAATCTTAATCATCATATATCATATAATGATTCTGTACTACATACCACAGTTTGGTTTAAACCAATTTGAACTTATTTGGATAGCCTTAGCAACCTGCTCTTCCAGGGGAACTGAAAAAGATTTTCTATACACTTCCTTTCCTGATTGCACTACACAAGTTTATTGACTGGAAAATGTTCTGGTTGCTCCAGAAGCTATCTGCAAATGGGTGAGAACTAAACTAAAATATGCCTTCCAAATATGCCAGCAATACTGAAAAGAAAAATATCAATTAATACGATTATATGGTTTTTCTTATCTAATCTGCTGAGGTAAAGTCTTATATTAATAGATTTTCTGATATAAAGTTATTTTTCAACCCTGAAAACTAAAAAAAATCACTTAATTATTATTACTCTCTAATACATTGCTGAATCTAACTCACTAATTTTTATTATATTTGTGTTTGTATTCACAAATATATTTGAACAGTTCTTACTAGTACTCAGTAATAAGGTTATCTTTGAAAAATTAATTATAGTCTTTTTCTGTGGTCTGAAATAGTAAATAATAGAGGAGTTATTTGTTCTTTGAAAGTCAGATTGAATTCAGGTATAAATCAGTCTGGACCTGGTAACTTTTTATTATTACCATAAAAATGTTTTCCATTTCATATATAGTAATCAATGTAGATTACTATTTTAGGATAATACTTCCTTCTTTGATCATTTTAGGAAATTTATATTTTTGAATATCTGTGATTTTATCCAATTTAATCATTGATTACCTAATAATTTTTTTTTTAGAAATCCATTTTCCATTTTGATTTCCCTAAAAATCTGGCAAATTTTCAGTCTTTATAATAATTCCCTGGAGTCCTGTTAAACTTTGCTTCAGATTTCAAATAGAAAAATCACTGAAATGTCTGGTGAACTCCATTTATCATCACCAACTTCAAAAGCTAACAGTTTTCGTCAATGTAGTCATTTACCCTGCCCTGTATTATTTTGAAGCAAGTAAGAAATACAGTATCATGTCATCATAATTGTATTATTTATCTACCTGTAAGGAAATGTTTGCTGTTGTTGTTCAGTTACTAAGACATATCCTACTTTTTGCGACCCCATGGACTACAGCATGCCAGGCTCCCCTATCTCCTACTATCACCCAGACTTTGCTCAGATTCATGTCCATTGACTAGGTAACATTATAAAACCAACCCATCTGCTCACATCCCCTTATCCTTTGGCCTTCAGTCTTTCACAGCATCAGGGTCTTTTCCAATGAGTCGGCTATCTGCATCAGGTAGACAAAGTATTGGAGCTTCAGCTTCAGCATTAGTCCTTCCAATGAATATTCAGGGTTGATTTCCTTTAGAATTGGGTGATTTGATCTCTTTGTGGTCCAAGGGACACTCAAGAGTCTTCTCCAGCATCGCAGTTCAAAAGCATCAGTTCTTCGGTGCTTAGCCTTCTTTGCAGTCCAACTTGCACATCCATACTTGACCACTGGAAAAACCATAGCTTTCACTATATGGACCTTTGTCAGTGAAGTGATGTCTCCAATTTTAATATGCTGTCTAGATTTGTCATAACTTTTCTTCCAAGGAGCAAGCATCTTTCAATTTCATGACTACAGCCACTGACCACAGTGATTTGGAAGCCCCCCCAAAATAAAATCTGTCACTGTTTCCATTGTTTCCCTGTCTATTTGCCAAGAAGTGATGAGACCAGATGCCATGATCTTAGTTTTCTCAATGTTGAATTTTAAGCCAACATTTTCACTCTCCTCTTTCACTTTCATCAAGAGGCTCTTTAGTTCTTTGCTTTCTGCCATAAGGGTGGTGTCATTTGCATATCTGAGGTTATTGATATTTCTCCCAGCAATCTTGATTCCAGCTTGTGTTTCATCCAGCCCAGTGTTTCTCATGATTTACTCTGCATATAAGTTAAACAAGCAGGGTGACAATATACAGCCTTGACATACTCCTTTCCCAAGTTTGAACCAGTCTGTTGTTCCATGTCCAGTTCTAACTGCTGCTTCTTGACCTGCATTCAGGTTTCTCAGGAGGCAGGTAGGGTGGTCTGGTATTCCCAGCTCAAAGAATTTTCTACAGTTTGTTGTGATCCACATACGCAAAGGCTTTAGCATAGTCAGTGAAGCAGATGTTTTTCTGGAGTCCTCTTGGTTTTTCAGTGATCCAACGGATATTAGCAATTTAATCTCTGCTTCCTCTGCTTTTTCTAAGTCCAGCTTGAACATCTGGAAGTTCCCAGTTCACTGTTAAAACCTAGCTTGGACAATTTTGAGCATTACTTTACTAGCGTGTGAGATGAGTGCAATTGTGTGGTAGTTTGATCATTCTTTGGCATTGCTTTTCTTAGGGATTGGAATGAAAACTGGCTTTTTCCAGTCTTATAGCCACTGCTGAGTTTTCCAAATTTGCTGGCATATTGAGTGCAGTACTTTCAGAGCATCATCTTTTAGGATTTGAAATAGCTCAACTGGAATTCCATCACCTCCACTAGCTTTGTTCATAGTGATGCTTTCTAAGGCCCACTTGACTTCACATTCCAGGATGTCTGGCTCTAGGTGAGTGATCACACCACCATCATTATCTGGGTTGTGTGTATTTCTAAAAATACATTTAGAAATGCTTAAAAAACTATACATAAATATTGTTGAGTTCTATGTGAAAGTCTCTCAGGTATGTCCTATTCTTTGCCATTCCACAGACTGTAGCCCATCAGGCTCCTCTGTCCGTGGAATTCATCAGGCAAGAATACTGGAGTGGGTTGCCATNCATTATCTGGGTTGTGTGTATTTCTAAAAATACATTTAGAAATGCTTAAAAAACTATACATAAATATTGTTGAGTTCTATGTGAAAGTCTCTCAGGTATGTCCTATTCTTTGCCATTCCACAGACTGTAGCCCATCAGGCTCCTCTGTCCGTGGAATTCATCAGGCAAGAATACTGGAGTGGGTTGCCATTTCTTTCTCCAGGGATCTTTCTGACCCAGGGATCGAACCCAAGTCTCCTACACTGCAGGCAGATTCTTTCCTGTCTGACTTCTATGACTTAAATCATGACTATAGCAATGACCTGTAAGAAATAGAATTGTTTCATGCTGCATATGTTTCAGAAGATATGCTTGGTCTTTAAATTATATGAGGAATGAAATTCTAAAAGATACCTTTCAAAGAAAGAAATCCTTCATTAGTTACAGATTTTAAGTTCTTAAATTTTATAGTATGAATGTTTTCTTCAGATTTTAAAATTTGGCCATAACAGTGATTGCTTTCTACATTAGAAAAATAATCTGCTTTCAAAAATGGAAAGGTATACAGTCAACAAAAACAAGACCAGGACCTGACTGTGGCTCAGATCATGAGCTCCTTATTGCCAAATT
>SJYA01006941.1:4373-16310 GCA_006410615.1 Neotragus moschatus
TTTCTAGTTGCTTTAGGTGTAGAGTTAGGTTATTTATTTTACTTTTTTCTTGTTTCTTGAGGTATGCCAGTATCGCTGTGAACTTTCATCTTAGCACTGCTTTTATAATGTCCCACAGGTTTTGAGTTGTTTTGTTTTTATTTTCATTCATTTCTATGCGTATTTTGATTTCTTTTTTGATTTCTTCTGTGATTTGTTTGTTATTCAGAAGCGTGTTTTTCAGCCTCAATATGTTGGAATTGTTAATATTTTTTCTCCTTTAATTGAGATCTAATCTTAATGCATTATGGTCAGAAAAGATGCTTGGAATGATTCAATTTTTTTTTTTTTTAATTTATCAAGGTTAGATTTATGGCCCAGGATGTTATCTACCCTGAGAAGTTTCTGTGAGCACTTGAGAAAAAGGTGAAATTGATTGTTTTGGGATGAAATGTCCTATAGATATCAGTTAGGTCTAACTGGTCTATTGTTTCATTTAAAGTTTGTGTTTCTTTGTTAATTTTCTGTTTAGTTGATCTGTCCATAGTTGTAAGTGGGGTATTAAAGTCTCCCACTATTATTGTGTTATTGTTAATTTCCCCTTTCATACTTGTTAGCATTTGCCTTACATATTGTGGTACTGCTATGCTGGGTGCATATATATTTATAATTGTATCTTCCTCATGGATTGATCCTTTGATCATTATGTAGTGGCCTTCTTTGTCTCTTCTCACATCCTTTGTTTAAAGTCTATTTTATAGGATATGAGTATTTCTACTTCTGCTTTCTTTTGGTCTCTACTTGCGTGGAATATCTTTTTCCAGCCTGTCACTTTCTCTCTGTATGTGTCACTTGTTTTGAGGTTGCTCTCTTATAGACAGCATATATAGG
Source organism: Neotragus moschatus (assembly GCA_006410615.1). Lineage (NCBI taxonomy): Eukaryota > Metazoa > Chordata > Mammalia > Artiodactyla > Bovidae > Neotragus > Neotragus moschatus. The sequence goes on from SJYA01006941.1 coordinate 5,244, forward strand.
GATCTTGTTTTTGTTTCCATTCAGCCAAACTTTGCTTTTTGGTTGGGGCATTCAACCCATTTATGTTTAAGGTAATTATTGATAAGTACGATCCTGTTGCCATTTACTTTATTGTTTTGGGTTCGGGTTTACACACCTTGTTTTTGTTTCCTGTCTAGAGAATATCCTTTAGCATTTCTTAGAGAGCTGGTTTGGTGATGCTGAATTCTCACAGTTCTGCTTGTCTGTAAATCTTTTTATTTCTTCTTCATATTTGAATGAGATCCTTGCTGGATACAGTAATCTGGACTGTAGGTTATTTTCTTTCATCACATTAAGTATATCTTGCCATTCCCTCCTTACTGTAAGCATTTCTATTGAAAGATCTGCAGTTATCCTTATGAGAATCCCCTTGTGTGCTATTTGTTGTTTTCCCTTGCTGCTTTTAATATTGGTTCTTTGTGTTTGATCTTTGTTAATTTGATTAATATGTGTCTTGGGGTTTTTCGTCTTGGGTTTACCCTGTTTGGACCTCTCTGGGTTTCTTGGACTTGGGTGATTATTTCCTTCCCCATTTTAGGGAAGTTTTCAACTATTATCTCCTCAAGTATTTTCTCATGGTCTTTCTTTTTGTCATCTTCTTCTGGGACTCATACAATTTGAATGTCCTGGAGGTCTCTGAGATTGTCCTCATTTCTTTTAATTCATTTTTTTTCCTCTCTGATTCATTTATTTCTATCATTCTAGCTTCTATTTCACTAATCCTATCTTCTGCCTCCATTATTCTGCTATTTGTTTTCTCCAGAGTGTTTCTGATATCATTTATTGCATTATTCATTATATATTGACTCTTTTTTATTTCTTCTAGGTCCTTGTTAAACCTTTCTTGCGTATTCTCAATACTTGACTCTACCCTAGTTCTGTGATTCCATTTTGATTTCAAGATTTTGGATCATTTTCACTATCATGATTTGGGATTCTTTCTCAGGTAGATTCCCTACCTCTTCCTCTTTTGTTTGGTTTGGTGGGCATTTATCCTGTTCCCTTACCTGCTGGGTATTCCTCTGTTTCTTCATCTTGGTTATATTGCTGCATTTGGGGTGGTCTTTGTGTATTCTGGGAATTTGTGGAGTTCTCTTTATTATGGAGTTTCCTCACTGTGGGTGGGGTTGTATCTGACTTGTCAAGGTTTCTTGGTTAGGGAACATTTATCAGTGGGTGTACCTGAATTTCTTCTCTCTGGAGTGCATTGAAGTGTCCAGTAATAAGTTACGGGATGTCAGTGGTTTTGGAGTACCTTTGAGCTGCCTGTATATTGAAGCTCAGGGGTGTGTTCCAGTGTGGCTAGAGAATTTGCCTGGTATGTCTTGCTCTGGAACTTGTTTGCCCTTGGGTGATGCTTGGTTTCATTGTAGATATGGAGGCATTTGATGAGTTCCTATCGATTAATGTTCCCTAGAGTCAAGAGTTCTCTGATGTTCTCAGAATTTGGACTTAAGTCTCCTGATTTTGGTTTTCAGTTTTATTTTTACAGTAGCCTCAAGTCTTCTCCATCTATACAGCACCGATAATAAAACATCTAGGTTAGAGGTGAAAAGTTTCTCCACATTGAGAGACACCCAGAGATGTTCACTGAGTTACATGGAGAAGGAAAGAGGGAGGGAATAGTGAGAGGTGACTGGAATGAGATGAGGTGGGGTCAAAAGACGAGAGAGCAAGCTAGCCAGTAAGCACTTCCTTATGTTCTCTCCACAGTCTGGACTGCTCAAAGATGTTCATGGATTTATACAGGGAAGAGGAGAGGGGGAAGTAGACAGAGGTGGCCAAGAGGATGAAAAATAGAAATGAAAAGGAGAGAGACAGATCTAGCCAGTAACCAGTTCCCTAAGTGTTCTCTATCGTCTGGAACTCACAGAGATTCACAGAGATGGGTATAGAAGAGAAGAGGGAGGGAGGAGACAGAGACAACCTGTTGGAGAAAAAAGAGAGTCCAAAGGAGGAAAAAATGGTCAAGCCAGTAATCTCACTCTCAGGTAGAATTGGGTACTGAACATTGGGGCTTTAAATGTAAAAAATTGACAACAAATACCAAAAAGCAAAGATTAAAAATCTAGAGGTTGGATTTTCAAAAATACAATATTAAAGAAAAGAAGAAAAAAAGTCACAAGAATTATTTAAAATGAACAATAACCACAACCACAAATAAAATATATATGGCATTTGCTTTAAAAATAGTGTCTCTCTCTTTTTTTTTTAAGTAGAGTAGGTTATAAGAATAAAAATTAAAGCAGAAATAGAAGACTGAAAATTTTTTTTAGGTTAAATAAAAAAGAAAAGAAAAAACAAACAGCAACATCAACAAAAAAAAAAAAAGAGGGAGAGAATGATCGTAAAAATAGTAAAGATATATCTGGGACATTCTCTGATGTTGTGTGTATTGTGGGGTCACTTCCATGAAGGTTCCTTCTGTTTAGTTTCTTCTGTTTGTTGCTCTCTCCAGTGTCTGATTTCTGCCCTGACATAAGAGGAGTAGTGATGGACACTTTTTTTCTTTTTCTTTTTTTTTATTTTTTAGGCTTTCTTGTTCATTCACGCTGTGGGGAGGGAGGGATGCTGCAAAAAAAATAACACTGGCATGTGCTTGCAGTGTTTAAGCCACAACACGCTTACCATGCACACCACTCAGGCTCTACATTGCTCCACTGGGAACCATCTGAGGCCGGCCCTAGGCTGCATTTACCTCCCCGGTCTAAACCACTCAAGCTTAGCTCTCAGGTAGCCCTCAGAGATGCAGATTCATTTGGGCCTGCGTTTTGTGCCCTTCCCAGTTCTGAGTAGCTCAGGTGTTTGGTGAGTGCGGTCACTGCGACTTATCACCTTTCCTGTCCCTGCTGCTCAGTTTTCTGGGTGTACCGCTGTTGCCCCTTCTGAGGCGGATGGTGAGTATCCAGAACCCCAAGAAGTCTTAGCAAAGATGTCTGCTTGCAGTTTGGTAGGAAATGTCTCTCTAGGGCTGTAATTTCCCCTTTCCATCCCTTATGCCTCTGGCTGCCTGTCATCGGAGGGGGATGGTCTGCAGCCAGCTATTTCTGTTCCATCCTTTGTTCTGCGTGTGGGCCTGGTAGTGTCTTATGTTAGAACTTTTCACGTGGTAGCTATTCCACCATCTGTTGTGCTAGCCCAAGATAGTTCGCTCTGGTTACATTTGTGGCATTCCGCCTCAATTCTTAAAAAGCACTGCAGCCCGTGCCTCCCTGCCCAGCCCCCACTTGCTAGTGGTGGATGCAGGCATCTGCACTGCTACTCTGCTGGGTGAGTTACTGTTGAGCTCGTAATCTGTTGGTTTTAATTATTTATTTATTTTTCCTCCCTGTTATGTTGCCCTCTGTTCTTCCAAGGCTCACCACAGACTCAGGAACAAGAGTGTTTCCTGGTGTTTGTAAACCTCTCTTTTTAAGACTCCCTTCCTGGGATGGGACTCCCTCCCTACCTCCTTTGTCTCTTTTTAAATATTTTATATTTTTTCCTACCTGTTTTTGAAGACAATGATCTGCTTTTCTGGGTGCCTGATGTCCTCTGCCAGCATTCAGAAGTTGTTTTATGGTATTTACTCAGCGTTGAAATGTTCTTTTGATTAATTTGTGAAGGTGAAAGTGGTCTCCCCATTCTATTCCTCTGCCATCTTGACTGACTCCCTCCTCCTCTTCTATTTTAAATTAAGGATTCCTCATTCTTTCTGCATGTCTCCCCACCTACCAACTCTGCACAAGGGACTTGTGCAGAGCAGTGATTACTATATATACTGTGGCATCAATACCTCTGTGAACCCCAACCCCTGGAGCCTGATCACTGTGCAGCTCACTGGCCATTCCCCCTTTGTACACAGCTTACCAGAAGCTCATATTCTGTGTTCATATTTACCATTTTACTCTCCACACCAATCCCTTTGTCTCCATTCCCCATTTCGTTAATGGCCTTTTCATTCTCCCAGTCATAGAGTAAAAATGTCAGGGTTATCCTAGAGCCTGGGTGCCCACATGTTAGGCTAGGGTGATCTTGTCCATCAGTCCATCAGACATTGTCTCTTGAGTTCATCCCCCCCTAATAACGTTGGTCAGGAATGAGAGGTACAATTCTCAAGCATCAAGACTCCTTCGTGGCCTTGCAGAGAACAAGGACCTGATCTAAACAAAGAGTCTGCAGTAACAATAGGCCCAGCTATGTTACTACACCCTCTGCCTCACCCCCATGATGACTGCTAAAGGAAGTCAATCCTGTGACTTGAGATGGGAAGGGGCTGTCAGAGCCACAAGCTGGCCCAGAATGCTATGTGTGTGCAGAGAAAAATCATATTTTAAAAAAATCATCAATTACAACTCAGTACTGTCTAACTGCCCTCTTTCTCTTCTTGTCTACAATGGAGGTAGTCAGGGACTACAATATAGAAAACTACATATGAATAGTTACTTTTTTGTGGATAAGATCTGGGTGAAACATTTGTTTCACTGGATCAGTCCTGGTGGTCATAACCTTATGTTTGAATGTTGTACCAGCAAAAGAAAAAATCAAGAATATGCACTGAAAACAACAAAATATTTAGCTTGAGTTCTTGCCAAGAATCCTGGGGAAATATCCCCAAGTTGATAGCCTGGAGCCTGTTCTTCAGATGAGGATTCCCAAACAGCAAACCCCAACTTGTGTGCAAAGCCGTCTGTCTGCAACAGTGAGGTCACCCGGACTCCTACTTATCTCTGGGGCTTCTGGAGTTGTTCACTTCCTGAGAAGAGGAAAACAGAGGTTCTGTGCCAGGACCCACTGACTGCACACCCTGACCTGGGCCACCAGTTGAGTTCTGACCTGATAGGCTACTCAGCTCTGGAACGGCTCTCAGGTGAAGATGCATCTCAGTCTGATCAGGCCACTATAACAAAGCGTCACACACTGGGCAACTTATCAACAATAGACCTTTATTTCTGACATCCCTGGTCAAGCTGCCAGAATGGATAAGTTCTGGGGAGAATCTAGTTTGTCCCTCACAGACTGTGTCCTCATATGCTGAGAAAAAGGGTGAGACAGCTCTCTAGTATCTCTTATAATAGCAGAATCCCATTCATGGGGGCTCCACCCTCAGGACTGAATGGTCCTCCAAAGGCCTTACTCACTTATTAGAATCACCACCTTGGGGGGTATGTTTCAGTATATGAACTAGTGGGACAAGGACACTCCGCCCATAGCAACCCTCCTTCTCTACCTTTCCCCGTACCCCTGCTGCCTCTTATCTTCTAGGGCTTTTCTGGAACAGTTCCCCAGGTCTCCACCCCACCCTCCCCCTCTCTACCTTTCCACTTCCAGCTGTGCTTCTCTCCCCTTCCTTGCTGTTCCCACTCTTGGTTCCATCTAACAGAGAAGCAAAAATGTCCCCAGTTACCTTGACTACTTGATAATAAGCCATAAAATCTAGAAAAACAGTGTGATTACCATGGCAGTTTGTCAGAACATGGAATTCTATGTGCAGCTGTTCTGACAGCATTGGGAATGCCTGTTTTGAGAGTGAGCCCAGACTCAAATTCCAACTGTCTTGCTCTGTGTGGGGGGATGCTGAGGTCAGGGCCACCTAACTGTGTAAATTTCTGAAGACATTCTTGCTCTTGGCCAAACTGCTTGTATTGCATCAGCTCTTCACCACGCATGTAAGGGTATCTTTCTCTGAAGCTTCAGAATTTTCATGAGAGGATGACATTCTTAGTTGAGCAGCACAGACTCCCTACATTTCAACAGAGCCTCTAACTCTGCCAGGCTGGGGAGCAAGAAAATATCTGTCCTGGAGGATTCCCTAATGAATATGCACTCTCTCCATGGCTCTAGGATCCCAAAGTGATTTTTGTTCCCTTGCATTCTAGCCAATTTAGTAGAAAATCATGTACTTCAAGAGCACTGCTCTGGCCCCTCACAGAACTGCTTTTACTGAATTGCATCTGGACAGGAAACAGCCAGACAGAACTGCTGGGTCTGGAAAGGTAGATGACCTATTCCTTACGTTGTGCATAATCCTCTGTGACAACCCACGGCAGAAATTCATCTGTCTTGTATTGATAAGATAACTAGTATTTTAAATCTTGAACAATGGAAATTCTGATTTTTCTTTTCTTTGCTTCAGCTGCTATAAAGTATAGAGCCAAATTCATGGTGCATTTTGGGGCATTAACATACCAGAGCTGTATTTTTTCCTTGGTCTAAATTCCTCTTTTACAGATTTTATCTTCTTGTAGCACGTGAAGCTGACTTAATTTTTTTTTGAAAATTGTTATTAATTCTCCAAAATTCATGTACAATGTAAACTTTTTCATTCAATGAAATTTACAGGAAATATGTAATATGAAGCTACACAGAAGTCACATTGGTATGTAAGATACATTCTGCTACTGCTAAGTCACGTCAGTCTTGTCTGACTCTGTGTAACCCCACAGACGGCAGCCCACAAGTCTCCTCTGTCCCTGGGATTCTCCAGGCAAGAATACTGGAGTGAGTTGCCATTTCCTTTTCCTATGCATGAAAGTGAAAAGTGAAAGTGAAGTCGCTCAATCGTGTATGACTCTTCGAGACCCCATGGACTCTAACCTACCAAGCTCCTCTGTCTATGGGATTCTCCAGTCAAGAATACCAGAGTGCGTTGCCATTGTCTTCTCTGATAAGACACACAAGAAATATTAAATACCTTAATTGGAAATTGGTACCTAAATACACTTGAATCCTGGATATAAATGTGTGTGTGTGTATATGTACTTATACACATATATATGCATGCATAAATGAATTGCTTTGCTGTACACTTAAAACAAAAACTACCTTGTATTAGGTTGATACAAAAGTAATTGCAGTTTCGGACCCATGAATTTTAAATCATTATAACCAGGATCAAGCTTTTATTAATCAAAATAGAAACCATTAAAATCAGCACATCTTGCCTACAAGAAGTGTTTGTTTATCCCTGTAGCATAAAAATCCATGCTTTAAGATTTGACAACCTCTTGAAAAGCATTTTCTGCCTCCTGCTGGTTGTGGAAGCATTTTCCCTGTGAATCCATGGGTGCTCCATGCGGAAAGATCAACCAGCCACAACCTGAGCTGAAGAAGAAGCTGTTCAAAGGACAGCAGATTTAGAACCAGGATCAGCGACTGAAGCACTGGGTGGTCAGAGCTGTGAAGACTGTTTATGCAGTTGCCACCTCAAGAACTGGGCATCCATTTCCACCATGACTCTGTCTGGGAAGTAGCACAGGAAACTCAAGCAGATCAGGCTTGCCCAGAAAGAGAAAGCAGCCATGGAAATGGACTACTGAAACACAGCCCAAATTAAAAAAGAAGACAAAAGCCCCCTAGAATGTAGGCATGGAGGACTTTGAAGATAAGACCTAAGTCTGAATCTCACCCTCCTACCACAGTCTTTGCTGGAGCAAATTCGATGGTTGTTTCTAAAGACTGAAGAAAGCATTTCTCTTTTTCACTCTCACCATATTTCTCTTCCCTAATGGCCTACTGCCCTGTCCTGAAGGGATGCATTGAGAGGAAGAGTATAGAAAAGAAAGTTTGAGGAGGAAGTTCTAATCAGTCAACTGCATTTGTAATAAAGCCATAGCAATCTCACTGAGATGTGTGTGATTAAATGTAGTAATAGGGATGGACCATGAAAAGGGAGAGTGAGCATGGAAGCAACAATTGAGAAACAGGACCCACAGTACTTACTTGAGTAAAGGTGACAAGAAGTTAACCTCCTTGATGGCCCTGTCTCCCCAATGAGTGACACTGTAACTTTCTATTTCTGACAAAAATAGATTATTAAAGATATGGCAGAGGAGGAAAGGGTTTTGATACCAGCCCTGTCACTTCCCCTGTGTGGCCAAAGTGGACAAGTGGCTGTGATTGTCTTTGCTACCTTTGCTGGATTATATTTTTAATAAAATGAATGTTCTTTATCACTAAAAAAAAAAGTTATCAAGATGCTGGAAGATGTGGTAGTCAGTCGGTTGGCAAATGGTCAAGTGAATATGGCAGATGGGACAAAATTTCATAACCAATTCATTCAACTTTTGAAGGATTGGTTGTGTGACATGTAGTCAGACAGTGTCATAGAGAATAAGTGGGCCCATACTGTTCACTAATGCTGGCTGGAAGCTTTGCAGTTTTCAGTGTATCTCATTGATTTGCTGAGCATTCTTCTCAGATGTAATGATTTTGCCAGAATTCAGAAGGCTATAGTGGATCAGACGGGCAGCAGGCAACCAAATAGTGGCCATGACCTCTTTTGCTGCAATTTTGGCTTTAGAAAGTGCTTTGGAGCTTCTTCTCAGTCAGACCACTGAGCCAGTTGTTGTATAAAATCCACTTTTTGTCCCATGTCACAAATTGATCAAAAAATTTTTTGTTGTTGTCCCATAGAATAAGAGAAGACAGCACATCCAACCGATTGTTTATTTTCACTCAGCTCATGAGGCACCCACTTGTCAAGTTTTTTCACCTTTCTTTCAAATGCCAAATGTCCATAGAATGGTCAAAGTTGAGTTCTTCAGCAACTTCTTGTGTAGTTGTAAGAAGACAAGCTTCAATGACTGCTCTCAATTGATCACTGTCAATTTTTGATGGCCAGTCACTGTGCTCCTCATCTTTAAGGCTCTTGTCTCCTTTGCAAAAGTTCTACCCCTGCACTGTACATTCATTAGCAGTTCATGGGCCAAATGCTTTGTTGATGTTGCAAGTTGTCTCCATTGTTTTATGACCAATTTTGAACTTGAATTTACTTTTTGTCTGGCATCATTTCTATAGTCTGAAATACATATAAAATAAACAGCAAGTAATACGTCAATAGCAAAATATAAAGTGAGGAATGCACATTACAATGATGCAAAAGTCTTAAATGTATATGTATGTATGTATGTATTATTGTTGCTTAGTTGCTAAGTTCTGTCTGATTCTTTTACAACCCTCTGGACTGTAGCCCAACAGACGTCTCTCTCCATGGGATTTCCAGGCAAGAATACTGGAGTGAGTTGCCATTTCCTTCTCAAGAGTATCTTTCCGACTCGGGGACTGAACCCACATTTCCTGCATTGGCAGGTGGATTCTTTACCACTGAGCCACTGAGGAAGCCCTATATATGTCTGTATATATGTATTTGTGTGTGTGTGTGTGTGTGTGTGTGTGTGCATTCAGTTGCTTAGTCGTGTCCAACTCTTTGTGACCCAATGGTATGTAACCCACAAAGCTCCTCTGTTCATGAGATTTTCCAGGCAAGAAAACTGGAGTGGATTACTATTTTCTTCTCCAAGGGATCTTCCTGACCCAGAAATCAAACCTGCACTCCTGTGTCTCCCGCATTGGCAGGCAGATTCTTTACCACTGAGCCACTTGGGAAGTCCCATGTATGTGTGTGTATTTGTGTGTGTATGTTTCTGTATAATTTTTGAATTGTGGATAGTATAACAAACCACGAGTAGAATGATAAAAATTAAAATAAACACTTTGGTAAATGATGTCAGATTAGTGATGTCTGAAAAAAAAAAGATTTAGCTTTAGAATGACCAGGGACAAGACTTGATCACTCAAGAGCTTTTGCTTAAAGCTCACCATTCAGAAAACTAAGATCATGGCATCCAGTCCCATCACTTCATGGGAAATAGAAAAACAGTGTAAACAGTGTCAGACTTTATTTTTGAGGGCTCCAAAATCACTGCAGATGGTGATTTCAGCCATGAAATTAAAAGACGCTTACTCCTTGGAAGGGAAGTTATGACCAAACTAGACAGCATATTAAAGGTCAGAGACATTACTTTACCAACAAAGGTCCATCTATTCAAGGCTACGGTTTTTCCAGTAGTCATGTGTGGATGCGAGAGTTGGACTGTAAAGAAAGCTGAGAGCCGAAGAATTGATGTTTTTGAACTGTGGTGTTGGAGAAGACTTTTGAGAGTCTCCTGGACTGCATGGAGATCCAACCAGTTCATCCTAAAGGAGATCAATCCTGGGTATTCATTGGAAGGACTGATGTTAAAGCTGAAACTCTAATACTTTGGCCACTTGATGTGAAGAATTGACCCATTTTAAAAGACCCTGATGTTGGGAAAGATTGAAGGTGGGAGGAGAAGGGGACAACAGAGGATGAGATGGTTGGATGGCATCACCAACCCAATGAGTTTGAGTCAACTCTGGGATTTGGTGATGAACAGGGAGGCCTAGCATGCTGCAGTCCATGAGGTCACGAAGAATTGGACACGACTCTGCAACTGAACTGAACTGAACCAGACATATATTTTAGGATGACAGGATTAATCAGAAGTTTCTTAAGAAGGAAAAACATGTCCTCAAGCAGGATACATTGTTATATAACCATTGGTGCACAGTTTAAGGAAGAACATATCCTTGAGCAAGATGAGTTTTTTTGTATGTAATCATTCGCTCTGATTTGTCCTTTTCTCCTCTTTGAGAACCGCAGACCTCTTTCTCATCCTTGGGGATCCTGGACTTCTTATCAACCTAAGAACTGACTTTCATTCTCCCCTTTTTATTTTAGGAGAATTATGTTGCAAAGGAAAAGGGGTGGTGTTTTCATTCCATAACTGCTTCCTGCTGGGATGGGACACTGTCTCTAAATTGTTGAGGCAAAATATACCCCTGACCCTCACATTGAGAGTCTCTGATCCTGGACCCCCAAGTAATAGTTGGAGATGCTGTGGCATCATAGGAGCTTGGACAACCATTTTAACTTAAAAGCTTTTGGATGATTAGAAACAAACCCAGTTACACAATTACAGATTCAGGGAGCAAACAATAAAAACAGAACAATTAGAATTATTATTAAGATAGTTATCCACCATGGGGAACTAGTTAATGTTTCCCAAAATGAGGTGACTGAGGCTTCAGGAGTATCCATAGCCTGAATCATCTTGTTCATGTGCTGAGTGAAGTGAGTAACATTAGTGCTCATATCTGATATACATGCACAACCCTGGGTATGGATAATGGCACAAGTTCCTCCTTGTGAAGACATTAGAATATCTAAGGCCAATCTGTTTTGTAAAACCACCTTTCTAATTT
>SJYA01006942.1:0-13041 GCA_006410615.1 Neotragus moschatus
TTCAGTGTGTCTGCCCTCTGATGCCCTCTTGCAACACCTACCATCTTATTTAGGTTTCTCTTACCTTGGGCCTGGGGTATCTCTTCACTGGTGCTCTAGCAAAGCACAGCCACTGCTCCTTACTTTGGATGAGGAGTAAGATTTACATAGATAAAAATTTTGTTATGTTCTTGGACTGGCTAGACTGATATACATGAAGCAGAAAATCTATGACGGTAATCGGATTCAGTGCTGAACTATTTATGCAAACTATATTTATTCATACAAACTATCAAGATTTCTACAAGCTATAAATCTTAGGCGACCCCATGGTCCCACCAGACTCCACCAGCCATGGAGTTTTGTAGGCAAGGGTACTGGAGTGGGTTGTCATTTCCTTCTCCAGGGGAATCTTCCCGACACAGGGATCAAACCCAGGTCTCCTACATTGCAGTTAGATGCTTTACTGTCTGAGCTACAAGGAAATCCCATACAAACTATCAAGATTTATACAAACTATACATCTTTAGGTATTCAAAAAAGGAATAATTAACACAACACAATATGATTTTCCAAGACTACAGAGGCTTGAATTCTGAGCCTTAAAGGATGACTAGAGTTTGGAAAGGGGAAGAGTCAATTTGTTTTTATATATCTTCTGTACAGAAAAGAGTTTATGGGAGAGTAAAGGAAGAAGGTAACTTATTTCTCCATACATACAATGCCTTGATTTTCCTTATCAAAACTAATTTTTTATAAAAAAATTTATAAAGTTGTGCAAATTTTAGGTGAAATATGTGCAAAGTAGCTGTATTATGACTGAGACATTTAAGAACTTAATTAGATGAGTGGCTTTGCAGGAGTTCTTCAATTAATAACCAGTTTAATATGAGCTTCCCTGGTGGCTCAGATGGTAAAGAATCTGCCTGCAATGCAGGAGACCTTGGTTTGATCCCTGAATTCTGACGATCCACTGGAGAAGGGAAAAGCTACCCATTACAGTATTCTTGCCTGGATAATCTCATAGACAGAGGAGCCTGGCATGCTACAGTCCATGGAATTGCAAAGAGCCGGACACAACTTAGCACCTAATATAAACTCTGCTATGTTATATTAAGTCACTTCAATCGTGTTCGACTCTTTGTGACACTATGGACTGTAGCCCACCAGGCTCCTCTGTCCATGGGATTTTCCAAGCAAGAATACTGGAATGGGTTGCCATGCCCTCCTCCAGGGGTTTTTCCCAACCCAGGGATTGAACCCACATCACTTAGGTCTCCTGCATTGCAGGCAGGTTCATTACCCGCCAGGGTCCAGCCCCTGCAGGATCCAGGGGAACCCTCAGGAGAAACGGCGTCAGCAAGGAAAATGATTTAGAGAGAGATGAAGAAAGAATATTGCAGATAAGAAAACAGAGGAGAGAAAAAAGAAAAAAGAAAGACATGGGATGACCAAGCTTTGGTGAGTGAGGCCCCTAACTTTATTTTCAAAAGGGACTTTTATACCTTGACTTATACATAGAGGGAAATGAAAGATGCAAGGTCATACAGAGTCAGCCCAAACATTCCAGAAGTTTTTCCCTTATTGAAACCAGGATTTTTTTTTGCAAACCTTTCCCATAAACAATGTTGTGTACATTGTTTTCTGGCCTTGGAGGCCTGTGGACATTTTATGACCCTCTTTTGATAAAGGCTGCTCAACCAGAAAACTTATTTTCCCTCAAAGTGTTTTTTCTTTATATTTCTAATCTATGTCAGCCTCAGAAAATGCTAAACAGAGTTACATTTCCCACAGAGCAAAGGTGCAGTGAGTTACAAGAAAGAACCAATTAGCTCAAAGGTCTGATGTGGTTAATTTCAAGGCTACACTTGTTTTTCTTACATTCCAACTATGTTAACTAATGCACTCCCAGGTGCACAGTGGATAAGGGATATGGGAACTTGACAGCAAGCATTGGCCCAATAATGAAATCCTACACCAGCACTACTCTAATAACGTTTAACTCTTTGAAAGGCTCTATGTTTTAGGCATCCCATGCCTCTCACAGTTGGGAGGCTGTGAATAATCATATGCATAGCTGCAAGAGTTTGGATAAACCTGCCGAGCAAGCTAGAATGCTAACAGAGGGGGTTTGATTTGAAATATTCCTCTCATGTCCAAGAGACTTATTAGCTAGAGCCCTAAGTTGATTTTTCCAGAGAACGGTGGTCAGGGATAGCCCCCTGTTAATGTCAGGAGAGTTGGTGAAAGGCACAAAATAGTAAGACAGAGTCTGGTTTTGGGGTAGATGCTGAAGCAGGTCTAAGGAGCCCCTCAAGTCACTTAACAGATCTCATCCACATGACCTTTGTCATGGGTGGGATCTCCCATGCTGGCTCCCGGCAATTACCACTACTGCCACCTGGGAAGCCCACTGTAAACTAGTTGTCACATATGAACAAATATGTTTTCTGTTAGGTAGCTGAGTTCTTTGCTACTAGAAGTGACAGAAGCTCTTTGGTTATATACTAGATCAGTGTATGAAGTAATGTTAATGTTGGGTGAAAGTTGGATTGATTTCTCTCAGCTTTTCTTTCAGTCTTGCATTCTTCAAGTTAATATTGCACTATTATAGATCTCCCTGATATTTCCTGAGAGTAAGACCTATCCTTTTGTTGTTGTTGTTCAATGACTCAGACCTATCCTTAAGCTCTGGAATATAGCGGACAAAACAGTGATTCTTATGACAAACTGCCTCAGAAACTTTAAGTATTTACTTTGCTCAACTGTTTTTGTGAATCTCTGTGTGTGTAGCAGGGGTGAGATGACTACCAAGAAATATTTATTTTTTGAATGGCACTGAACCTACATTTTTAGAAGGAAATGGTTCAGTTCCACATTGTTCACTAAAATTTTCCTTCTACCTTTTATTCAGATTTATTTTCATAATGTTGAAAATGTTTTTCTAGATTCCTTTCAGAGACAACTAATCTAAGAAAACAATCATGATGTGATTGAAAATGTCTAAATATTGAAGAAAAACTCTTCTCAACTAAGTAAAATAGTTAAATGACTTGCAAGTTGAATTAATAGATACATTTACATGGGTTCTATTTGTAAAACCTGGGGCATCAAATACTGTATTTATCTTAACGAACACAGCCTATAAGTTTCTAGTTGTTTGTGACACCTATATAAAATAGCTATACCAGTTTCTAAACAGGACATGACTTTAAATATAATTCCAGAATTCAAGGTCAGTAAGGGATTCATTGAGAATGTGCTTAATATGGGTTACCATATTCAATAGAATGTTACAATATTAGTTCAAATAAAAGAAGTGGAGTAGGAGTTAGGAAGACTCAATCCACTGTTCTCTTTTTTATTAAAAGAAAGAGGAATTTTCTAATAAGAATTTATTATGTTTCAAGGCAATGGCACCCCACTCCAGTATTCTTGCCTGGAAAATCCCATGGACAGAGGAGTCTAGTAGGCTGCAGTCCCTGGTGTCGCTAAGAGTCGGATACGACTGAGCGACTTCACTTTCACATCTCACTTTACTGCATTGGAGAAGGAAATGGCAGCCCACTCCAGTATTCTTGCCTGGAGACAAGGGACAGGGGAGCCTCCTGGGCTACTGTCTATGGGGTCGCACAGAGTTGGACATGACTGAAACGACTTAGCAGCAGCAGCAGCAACAGTAACAGTGTCAAGGGATTAATGACAATAATACACCATGTAAAAAAAATCTTAAGCAATACTTTGGTTAAGTTAATTTGGAATATAGATGAAAAGAATGCTTGAGGTTAGAGGTCTATGAACTTTTTTCTTTACGGGGCCCAGATGGTAAATATTTTAGGCTCTTTGGACCATATGGTCTCTGCTGCAGTTACTGAATTCAGCCATTGCTAACTGTAGAAAATACATAGATGAATGGGTGTAGCATTGTTATAATATAATCTTATTTACAAAATCAATTGGTGAAACAGATGGATTTGGCCCACAGGCCTTAGTTTACCTTAGTTCACCTGGTCTGGATAAGCAGTTAAACATATATCTTTTACAAAATAATGGATCCTCAGATCTGTAGTTGAAGTAGTAGCTCCTGCCAAATCCCTGAGGGCTTAGCTGGGAGGAAAGGTGTTTTCTTCAGATACTTGCACACCAAGGCTCAAGGGGATCTCTGGCATAAGCTAAGACTCTTTTTTTAGAAGAAAATGCTTGACTAAGTCTGCAGAAACCTTTTTAGAAATTTGACTCTCACAATTAAAAAATACAGAGGAAGCAAAACACAGCTGCATAGGATACTGTGCACCAGTAATCAGTGGAATTGCTGGTTATTTTCTATGAGGACAATAGATCTTAATTTAGTTCTACTCTCTTCTCCTAACTTTACACTACATATTCATCTTTATCCTATAATGGCATATACTGAGTACAACACTGCTGCTTTATCAAAATTCCATGATATGTATATTATATCTTTTGAGGTTGTTATAATTTAAATGTTTCATGATGTCAGAAAAAAAAAATCTTTAAAAACTCCCTTATCCTAGATAACTATGTTATGAGACTCTATAGTATCTTTTTCAGTTCCTCCTAATACAGACCCACAGGCTACCAGGAGCTCAGGAAAAGCTTTCACAGTGTAAAGAGGTAGAATTTTTATTTGAACTAAAAATAAGATATTGTTGAATAGAATATATTTAACAGGATAAAGGAGAAACTTTCACCTCTTGGCAAGAGAAAACATCTTGATGCATATCCATCTGTCATTTGAAATGACTCTTATTCCATCTTAGAAATATTTTAACCAGTTTCCTGTTGTTGACATAAATGTCATTTCCAATTACCTACTAAACCAGATAATCTTATGATGAATATTTTTACACAAATCTTGAATGCCAAAGATAATTCATAGAAGGAAAATACATCAGACCTTGGATCACTATGGGATATTTTTTGCTTTAATCTTGCCATTTTGATATATAATGATGGTAATTCAATGTTTTTTAAATCCATATTGAATTAAGAGTCTAAATTGTATATGTTTATTTTCCATTTGCATTCCTTTGTTTGAAGACCTATTCTTCCAACCAATATTTATCATTGTCCACTTGTGCCAAAAACACAGAGGGTCCTGGACAATACAAGACTGCTATTTCTCTAAAAGTCTAACTTTTGGTGTGTGAGTCTCAATTGATCAACAAACCTTTACCGAGAGTCTTTAAAGCACTGAGTACACAGCAATGTATAAGACAGAAAGGTCTTTGTTATAAGGTGGGGAGAGTAAGATACTAACCACAGTGAGTTAATACATATTTCACATATTAATTCTACAAAGAAATTAGAGTAATATGGTAGAGGATAAACAGAGATAGCGAGGTTTGGAAGGGGGAGCCTGCTTTATTTAGAGGATTCTGACGAGGCAACTTTTAAGTTGAGACTTAAACCATAAAGAGAGTCCTGTTAAAAAGATAACTAGAGGATTACCCAGCTTGATGAAAAAAATTACAAAAGATTCTGAGATAGGAGTGAGTTTTTTTGTCCTGGTGGGTTAGAAATACAGCCTGTCAATCTAGAGTATGAAAACAAGGTAGTGAACAGAGGGAAATAAAGTCAGAGTTAGGAAGTGACCAGATCATGCTGGATCAGATAGGCCAATGTGAGAAGTTGGATCTGTATTTTAAATATGATGGGAACCTATGGGACAATTCTGAAGAGGGCAGTGATAGGAAAGGGATTAATAAATTATTAGAAAATGGAGTAAAATGATTCGAAGCCTTGATGAAGTAGCAGATCTGGCGGACAAAATAAACACATAAAGTCAGAGATGCGATTGCTCTCAGCGCTGTTAGAGGCCTTATATTCACAGTGTGCACATCTGCACATTTACATGGTGTGGCTACCTGAAGTGAGGTTGTGGTAGACAAGGTCAGAGAAGTTTGACTGGACATACTAAGTGACATTGAAGTGAGAGATGGCATCAGGTCTCAGAGGGGAGAAAGGATGAGAGGAAGGCAAAGTGATATGATAACAATAGATGATAATAAAAATGGTAACCAATAGAATGTGCCACAGGTAACTAGCAGAAGCGTTCATTAAATCATGGTGAAGAGGGATCAGTGATCAACTGGAATATAAATTGTGAGCTGGGGGAATATCACCTTACTTGGCATTTCTATACTACGTGGCTATTAGTGGAGCAAGGAGCTTCAGCTTAATAGGGCTGAAGGGGTCATGTATTTTGGGAACCAGTACATTTTATTTATAGCAAGAAGAAGTGGTGAGTGCTGTGATGAGACTGAAAAATGAAGGGAACACAGTTCCCTAGGAACAGAGGTGCCCGAGGCACTTTGAGAGAGATTGGGAAGAATGAGAAGTGTAGGAGGAGGCTCAATACGTATAAAAGAATGAGTCTGTAAGAATGGAATATCATCGTCTCTGATCAGAGTTCCAAACCTTTACATAAAGCATAAAAGTAAAATTATCTCAGGGCTCTCATCTCATGGTGAAAACAGCCACAGTTCTTAGTCCCAAACAGATTCAGGCTAACTACCGAAGCATGTTCCAGACAGGCTACGTGCTAGAATTATAAAACAAATTAAGAATTGAACCCTTTCCTCAAGAGGCTTACTATCTAGTAGAAAGAAGCTGAATCCATTTTCTAAAGGTGCATCTAAAGTAAGTACAACAAAGTGTGTATAAATTCATAAAATATTTGTCACCTTTGTTTGCCCTAAAATCAAAAGTTCTTATGTTTAATATTTCAGGAACTTCATACCACAATAATTGTTGCTAAGTAGTTTAGAGCTTCTAGAGGCCAATGAAGTCTGTATTTATGAAAGGTCTTAAGCAAGGGATCTCTGTATAGTGAGAATCTTCTAAGACAAATCTCAAGTATACCCAGATCAGGATCCGGGTCTTTCTGCCCAGTCCTGCTCCTTACAACGCAAATGTCCCATTATATTATTTAAGGATGGTTTGGTCCCAATTCAGAGCAAACTGAATAAGCCTGTTTGCTTAAAATGTATACTGGACATGTCAGAAGCAGTCAGATTCTGTCATGCAATTATTTTATGACAGATCTAGGCCAAAGACTTGAAGCTTGGCAAGTGCCTTATAAATTATAGCTGTGCTCAAGCCTACAGCAGTGAGTCTTAACTTTATCCCACCTTCTAACTATTCTTGCAAAAATAAATATGATAGAATTACCTAATACAGGAAAGGAGGAAACAATCCCTCCAGAAAACTATATGCCAAACATTCAATAAGAGTCTTAGATTTTCTTTTATTAATCTGTTTTATTTCTTTTTCCAACAAATCTAAAACTGTCACTATTAATAGAAAACCATGTGATATTATGTAATGCTTTTCTTTAAAGTCTAACCGGCCCTAGTTCTAAAGTCCTGGCACAGGTGACAAAAATCTCACCCGAAAGAGATGTGATTAATGTCACTCTTTGCATCATTTTGGGTATTAATTTGGTAATCTTCAGATTTTAAGTGGAAATGTTCTGCATTATCTGTATCCTACTTTCTAAGAGGGCAGGAAGGAAAAGGCTGTCATTACTTAGAAGCAATGTATCTTGTCACTCACTAATTTAGAATCATTATTCAATATTATTAAGAGACACTTAGATGTTTTATTATAATGGCAATAAAGGTCCCAGTATAAATTTAATATTTAAGATAGAAAAAAATCTATAATAAATCAATGAAAGAGTTTTTCAGCTCTGATAGTCTGATACCTGAGCCTGTGTTTTTCAACAGTAGATTAAAGAGCAGGAGATCCTGATTTAATTCCTGGGTCAGTAAGATTCCCTGGAGAAGGGATAGGCTACCCACTATGTATTCTTGGGCTTCCCTGATGTCTCAGACAGTAAAGAATCCACCTGCAATGTGAGAGACCTGGACTCGATCCTCTGGAGAAGGGCATGGCAACCCACTCCACTATTCTTGCCCATAGAATCCCCATGGACAGAGGAATCTGGCGGGCTACAGTCCATGGGGTTGCAAAGAGTCAGACATGACTGAGCGACTAAGTACAGGAGTTGGTGCAAATTCTTATAGTGTTATCTAGTTCTTTATCATTTGTCTGTGAAATATATAAAAATTTTAAAGTACAAAAAAAAATCCCAAAGAATTTTTATTATCTATTTCTTAAATTACCAAAATTTTCTTCACTTTTGGGTAACTAATTATCATGGACTTATTATACATTCTTAATACTTTTATGGGCTTCCCTGGTGGCTCAGATGGTAAAGAATCTACTTGCAATGCAGGAGACTGGGTTCAATCCCTGCATCAAGGTATTCCTCTGGAGAAGGAAATGACACTTGACTCCAGTATTTTGCCTGGATAGAGGAGACTGGTGGGCCACAGTCCTTGGGGTTGCAGAGTCAGAGATGACTGAGCAACTAACCACCACCATCAGTGGTTTCTATGAGCAAACTCGAAGCTTTTGTAATTATTCAATTCCAAAATTCCTTAGTAAAAAATGCATGTTTCAGTCAATATAAACAATCTTTAAAATATGGTTCTTAAGATAGAACCATTTAATGTGCAACTGTATGGAGAAATAGGAAATAATGGAAATAGTTTTGCCCAGTCCTATGAGCCCAGTATTTAGATATAACAGTTTTCTCATAAAAGTGTTGAAGAGTGCCTATTAGGTCTTGATTCTGAAATATTTTTTGCCAAAACAATAGCATGAACTGAAGTCTGATTTAGTTCAAAACGAAAAACCTTCCCAGGAGAAATATAGAACTTTACATTTTGGTGAAGATAGATAAATAAATATATAGATAAAGTGAAAATGATATGGGGAGATTTTTTAAAATAATGAAACTAGGATCTTGCAGTTTTCATCATGGGGGGAAAACTGTGCCCTTACAGCTATGCTGAAGTCTATTGCAATGATTGAATTGAATGCCTTTTCATTCAATCTCATCTTCCCAATATTCTTGCAAAAATAAAAATGATACAGTTATCCAGTGCACAAATGCAAAAATCAATTCCTCCAAGAAACGAAGTGCCAAGTATCTGGAGCTAGGAACTGGACAAAATATTGAAAAAACTATTTTTCAGATACCAGACAAAATGAAATTCAGAATTCTAGTCCTTGAGATAAGAAAAACAAATGAGATGATTGTGGTGGTCTCCTCCTCTTTCTGCATACAGCCACACTCCAGGCCACAATGAAGGTAAAGGGGATCCAAGCAGAACATAACTATATCTCTGAATTTAAGAGACAGAAAATCTATGAATAGTTTGGGAAGGCTGAGGAAATTATTACACTGGATATAATGTAGAAGAAAGAAGAGAGCTTCAGAAATTTGAATAAGGTTTGCCTTGAGTCTTTGTTGTTGTTTTGAAGATGAAAAAAACAGATATTTTATTCTTCTGTAGGGGAAGACTCAGTATTATATAGATGTTACTAGGACCCAAATTAGTCTACAGATTCTTTGTACCTAACAGAATCCTGGCGTGCTGTGATTCATGGGGTTACAAAGAGTCGGACACAACTGAGCAACTGAACTGAACTGAACGGAATCCTAAGAACTTTTCAAGGCTGGAAGAACTGTTCGTTTGTCAGCATTCACATATATATTCACAACAGATGTCCACATAAAGAAAAACGTGTAATAAAGGTGATATTTCATGTCAGTGGCTTCACAGAATTAGTAAATATGACTGCTCAAAAAAAGAAAAATAAATCTATCTCTGTACCAAAAAAGAACACTCAGATTTATTCAGAAAGCCAACAAATAACACTTTTACTGCTAGAATTTTACCTCACATGACCTGGAGAGACATTAATATAAGCAGTCATTTTGTTTCAAAGAAGCAAGCCTGTGAGCCCCTTCTTCTGTGAGAGCTGCCAACTTGTCCCCACTCTCCTCTGTGCTGTTAGGAACCCTCTCTCCTGTTCCAGGTGCCTTGCATCTTTGGATGAACACAGCTTTGTATGCTCAGGGTTCAGACTATTAATGCTCAGCAAAGAAATGCCATGGAGCTGCAAACAGAACAATTTCTGAACCTCTCCCAGGACAGAGAGATATTCAAATTCCAAACAGGCAGAATAGAGGAATTTATGAGTAACCGAGGATTCATTAGAGACTCAGGAAAGCTATGCTTTTGTAAATGGGCTAAGGAGGCTTTAGGAGTTACAGCTATTATGTATGCATTCTGACTGTGATAGTGTTAGATGCTCAGTTGTGTCTGACTCTTTGCAACCCCATGGACTTCTTAGCCCCCTAGGCTCTTCTGTCCATGGAATTCTCCAGGCAATAATACTGGAGTGGGTTGCCCTTCCCTTCTCCAGATATCTTCCCAACACAGGGATCAAATCTGGGTCTCTTGCACTGCAGGCAGATTCTTCACCATATGAGCCACCAGGAAAGCCATATGCATTCTAACAAAGGTCAAAATTTTCAAAAAAAAACACACAAGTTGATCCAATAGTAACTTATAAAAGTATTGTAAAACAAAACTAAACAAAATGTGCAAAATCTTTAAAGAAAAACAACCATGTCCAGACATTAGACAATTTAATATTTATAATATCCAGGATCCAGTAGAAACACACTAGACAAGTCAGAAAGCAGAAAAATGTCATCAATAACCAGGAGAACAATCAAAACTCAGAAGGTACAAATTTGGTAGAATTAACTGAACAGGACTTTAAAAACACTATTATATTATAGTTAGTACTTAAAAAAATAAGAATAAAATGAGAAGCAAAATATGTTTATAAAAACATATGGAATTTTTAGAGATGAAAAATACCTGAAAAAAATTCCTGGAGAGGTTTAATATCAGATTAGATACTTTCAGAAAAAAAAAAAAAATTAAGGGTATCCAAAGTTAAACAGAGAGAAAGAAAGGTTGAAAAAATAAAAAGAGCCTAAGTGGCACATAGAGTAATCTCCAGCAGTCTAAAATCCATATTTAACAGTGAGAATGAAAGGAAGCATCACTACGAACAAAGTTAGGGAGGTGATGGAACTCCAACTGAGCTATTTCAAATCCTAAAAGATGATGCTGTGAAAGTGCTGTACTCACTATGCCAGCAAATTTGGAAGACTCAGCAGTGGCCACAGGACTGGAAAAGGTCAGTTTTCATTCCAATCCCAAAGAAAGGCAATGCCAAAGAATGCTCAAACTACCGCACAATTGCACTCATCTCACACACTAGTAAAGTAATGCTCAAAATTCTCTAAACTAGGCTTCAGCATGCATGAACTGTGAACTTCCAGATGTTCAGGCTGGTTTTAGTAAAGGCAGAGGAACTAGAGATCATATTGCCAACATCTGCTGGATCACAAAAAAGCAACAGGATCCCAGAAAAACATCTATTTCTGTTTTATTGACTATGCCAAAGCCTTTGACTGTGTAGGTCACAATACACTGTGGAAAATTCTGAGAGAGATGGGAATATCCAACCATCTGACGTGCCTCTTGAGAAATCTGTATGCAGGTCAGGGAGCAAAAGTTAGAACTGGACATGGAACAAGAGACTGGTTCCAAATAGGAAAAGGAGTGCGTCAAGGCTGTATATTGTCACCCTGCTTATTTAACTTCTATGCAGAGTACATCATGAGAAATGCTGGACTGGAAAAAACACAAGCTGGAATCAAGATTGCTGGGAGAAATATCAATAACTTCAGATATGCAAATGACACCACCCTTATGGCAGAAGTGAAGAAGAACTAAAGAGTCTCTTGATGAAAGTGAAAGAGAAGAGTGAAAAAGTTGGCTTAAAGCTCAACATTCAGAAAATGAAGATCATGGCATCTGGCCCCATCACTTCATGACAAAAAGATGGGGAAACAATGGAAAAGGTGATAGATTTTATTTTGGAGGCTCCAAAGTCACTACAGATGGTGATTGCAGCCATGAAATAAAAAGATGCTTACTCCTTGGAAGGACGGTTATGCCCAATCTAGACAGCATATTACAAAGCAGAGACATTACTTTGCCGAGAAAGGTATATCTAGTCAAGGCTATGGTTTTTCCACTGGTCATGTATGGATGTGAGAGTTGGACTATGAAGAAAGCTGAGCACTGAAGAATTGATGCTTTTGAAGTGTGGTGTTGGAGAAGACTCTTGAGAGTCCCTTGGACTGCAAGGAGATCCAACCAGCCCATCTTAAAGGAAACCAGTCCTGGGTGTTCATTGGATGGACTGATGTTGAAACTGAAACTCCAATACTTTGGCCACTTGATGAGAAGTGCTGACTCTTTTGAAAAGACCCTGATGCTGGGAAACATTGAAGGCAGCAGAAGGTGATGACAGAGGATGAGATGGCTGGATGGCATCACCGACTGAATGGACATGAGTTTGGGTAAACTCCAGGAGTTGGTGATGGACAGGAAAGCCTGGCATGCTGCATTCCATGGGGTTGCAAAGATTCGGGCACGACCGAGCAACTGAACTGAACTGAATGGTTGGAATCACAGAAAGAGAGGAGGGAGAGACAATGGTGAAAATATTTGAAGAAATAATAAAAAGTTTACATTCAGTTGATATTTCTATCAACTTCTTTTCAGAATTAATGCAAACCCAAAGAAAATGGGATAGATTTATAATGCTGAAAAAATTAAATGAAAATTAAGTATCCAGCAAAAAAAAATTTTTCAGAAATAAAGGTGATATAGAGACATTTTCAGAAAAAAAACTAAAGAGAGGATTAATCACTAGCAGCCTTGCACTACTTAGTGTTAGTTGCTCAGTCATCTCTTTACCACTCCATGGACTTGTAGCCCACCAGGCTCCTCTGTTCATGGAATTCTCCAGGAGACTCAGGTTCAATCCCTGGGTTGGAAAGATCTCCTGGGGAAGGAAATGACAACCCACTCCAGTATTCTTGCCTGGAAAATTCCATGGATGGGGGAGCCTGGTAGGTTACAGTCCATGGGGTCCCAAAGAGTCAGACACAACTGAGCAACTTCACTTTCACTTTCACTTTCATCCATAGTTTGAGGTCTGTTTCAAAAGTGACTTCTTCCATGGAGCCTTTCTCAAATCTCCTTGACAAAAATAATAGCCTCTTTCTTTGAACCTCAGGATACATTGCAA